>APFE031102954.1:0-10087 GCA_000404065.3 Pinus taeda | reverse complement strand
TTTTTGGCCAGAGTTCTCGTTTTGAGTTTATAGTTCTCGTTTCAAAGTTTACATTGTTTATGCATAATGTTGATCATGCATGGTATTATGTTTTTGTTGATTCTTATGCCAAGCTTCTCAAACTTTAGTGGTTGAATTAACACTAAGGGTGTTGGATATTTTTTTTTCGTTTTCCTGTCCAACTAGAACTTGATCCTCTAGAAGTGTAAGCTTCGTGTAAGCATTAGGAAATTTATTTTTCATTGTTTAATTCAAACTACCAACAACCGAGGAAATTTTTTTAGAGCAATGTTGAATCAATCTTCGTTCATGAAAAATCCAATATACACTAGTTTTGTATGCTTGAATGTATATTTATTTGTATTGAATGGTTCCTTTTCTATTCATAATATTTATAATACTTGTTCCGAGTGCTTCAAATGGTACTCCAAAGTTTTACAAAAAGCTAATATGTTGTTCAGGTACACAACAAAAATAGTTAAGATACATTATGAGCACTTTGTTCGATATCCTTGTGAATATCACAATGGCATAAATTATATCAAATGTCTTCACCAACTATTAACAAAGTCCTTGTTGTGGCTGAAAACTTGTCTTTCATATATCTTTGAGCTTGAAACAGATTTAGTTGTACCCATAATATAGGATAAATTTACTAATATAATTGCCTTTAGGAATGTAATTGATTAGGTTGTTGGAGAAAAAAATGAATACCATTTCTTGATATAGTTTCTATTCAACAGAGAATAATACATTATCCATGTGTGATAGTTTTTTGGAAACAAAAAAATGAAAAATCCACAAAGAAATGAGTTGGTTCATATTTGGCCATTATTTAATAACTCCTGTAATTTCCTCTTGATATTTTACTTTTCCAACAACGAAGTTTGTACAATTCCTCATTCAAATGCACAAACAATTGTTGGAACTCGTGTTCAACTCAATGGCTTGGAGGCATCCTTTGTAGTTCCCATAAAAATTTAAAATAGTGCTACAATAAGTTGTGAAACTTATGTTCTAACTCCCCGTATATGTTGGATCTTCATGGAAAAAAGCCTTGTGGTCTTGGTGTTGGTTGACCACAAGAGAGTGGCGCTATCCTATGCTCACATGTTTATTAAAGAAAATTGTATTGAAAATTTTATTTTCCTTTAGCCTTTAGTGGTTGAATTAACAACAAAGGCATTGGATATATTTTTTGGGTTTCCCTATCTAACTAGATCTTGATCCTCCATAAGTGTAATATTTTGTGTGTAAGCATTGGAAAAGTTATTTTTCATTATCTAATTGAAACTACCACTAGCCGAGGAATTTTTTTTAGAGAAATGTTGAATCAATCTTGGTTCATGAAAAATCGAATATACACTATTTGTGTGTGCTTTAATGTATGCTCCTTTGTATTCACTAATTCCTTTTCTATTCATAATATTGATAATACTTGGTCAAAGTGCTTCAAATGGTACTCCAAAGTTTTACGAAAAAATAGTATATCGTGCAAGTGCACAATAAAAAATAGTTAAGGTACAATGTGTGCTCTTTGTTCAATATCCGTGTGATTGTCACATGAGCATAAATCATATTGAATGACTTCACGAACCTTTTAAAAATTCCTTGTTGTGGCTCAAAAGTTTATTTCATATGTCTTTGAGCTTTATATAGGTTTAGTTGTACTGGTAATTTAAGTTAAACTTACTAATATAATTACCTGTATGAATATAATTGATTAGGTTTTTGGAGCACAAAAGAGAATACCACTTCTTGATATAGTTTCTATTCAATAGAGAATAATTGAGATCAAGTGAAAATTATAGAGTGGGTAATGCACTAGCAAAAAAGAGGAACGATTGACCAGATAATTGCTCCTCATCTTGTGGATATAGTAAATCATGGCTCCTTGCAAAAGTTTGGAGAGATAACAGAGAAGTGTTTGGTAGAGCAAGGTATTGATAATTGTCCTATGGGGGATTTTCTATGGAACTTGGAGTATGCCTTGCAACTTCAAGATACTTCCATGAAAAATGATCCAAATGAGAATGACTACTATGAAAAAGGTATTACATGTATATCGACCCAAAATTGAAGTGAAAGAACTCCCCTCCAACCTGGTTTCCTCTTCCTTTGCATGGTGGGAATTTATAAATTATTTCCAGCAAAGTTTCCCCAGCTTCACACAAGAGTGGTACTGGTAGCTATGTTTCATCGATACCTTCAAGTTTGGGTCAGCTCTTTACATTTGCAAAGATACAATAAGACACCAACGAATTTGATGGAAATTTGATACTTGAAATACGAGGTTTTTATAAATTTTATAAAGGTGGACTATAAGATGGGACCAAAGATGGAATTCAACAAGGTAATCTCAGATCTGAGCAAGGTCTCAAGGAATTCCAAATAGAAATTGAGATGTTTTCTAAAGTTTGACATCACTATTCTGTTTCTCTGGTTGGATACCACGAGGAATGTCATGAAATGATTTTTGTTTATGAATACATGGTCAATGGACTTATGAGGAGTCATCTGCATGGGACAGATCTTCCATCCCTGTCCTAGAAAAAGAGGCTTGAAATACGTATAGGTGTGGAAAGAGGCCTCAATTACCTTCATATTGGGGCAACACATGGGATTATATACCATGATGCGTGTTGGGTCGCTCGAATACCATCTCTTTTAACAACATTTCACTTCACTTTAACTTCACTTTTAAACCATATTTCTCTTTCCCATGCCCTTACAATAAAATATTTTCATGATTACATAAAGTTTAGACTTATCATTTTCCAATTCATTTGTTTTAGTGTTTTTGATTGAATTTATGATTAAATGTTGGAAAAATAATATGTTTTCACTTATATATGGAAGTGGGATGAGTTTAATGATTTTTTTAGTTGTATTTGAACACCTCAACAAAGTCATATTTGATGACCAAGCCTCAAATTCGAATTTCTTCTTCAACCCCTTGAAGATTTGGTGAAGATTTGGGAGATTCCTTCAAGCATACTTCATGGAGAAGAATTATGGAAGTTTTGATAAGATTTCTTATCAAATATTTTAGATATTTGTGAGAGTATTTGTAGAGATGTTACTTGCTACACATGGTTGTAATGATATGAGACATTTGTGGATTTAGGAGCGATTTGTGGATCTCAAATCTTTGTTAGTTATCTCAATTTTATGGCTAAATAGGAATGTCTCCTCCATTCCAAGAGGAGGACTCTTGGAGCATATATCCAACTTATTATGGAATAGAATAAAGATTCCTTTCACATAAATTTCCATTCTATAGTTTTAATTGTAAATTGCTTTAATGTAGTGTATGAATTTATGGAATAGTTTGTCACTTTTCTCTTATGAGAATTGAGCTCACTCCAAATGGATAAAGGAAACATTTTTATTTCATTATAAATAGTTGTGAATATTGGTTAGATCTATATGTTGGGTTATAATCTTGATTGTTGATAGGTCCTGTGAAACATTATGAAGGGACCTCCTAAAAGAGAGCTTAGTTTTTTCTTGCCTACAACAACTAAGTCATGTAACTCATCTTAATTCTTTCTATAGGTTTAGATTCTTTACTATTTTCATTAGGAATACTGGATAATTTGATTGTTTATAAGTCTTTTGAAACATTATGGACAAACCTCATGTAAGGGGGCTTAGTGTTTTCTTGCTTACAACAACCAAGTTTGCTTAGCTTAGAGTCAGTTTCCTACACCTAAATATATTTTCCTGGCAACATCACAAGATTATGAGTATCCCTGGCTGGTAATTTAATGAAAATAATTGAAGTAATTGAATTTCCCAACATTTTTGGTGTCATTGCTGGGGATGGTGCTAAGGGATTAGGAATTAGCAATTTAATTTAGTACCAATATTTTTCTTTGATTTGATTCATGGAAAATATAAGTCATGTTGAAAGGATGACTGGGTGGCAACAAGATCTTAGTAATTATTATCATGCTTTATATATGCAGCTAAAAATGGGATTCAATAGAGGCCAAAATTTATTAATTATTTGACAATTTTGACAACCCTTAATAAGGCAACAATTTCTCTACGACATGGCGACATTTGATTGGTTCACGTAGTAGAATATTATTTGTCAAAATTGCACAGTCATTGCCCAATAGTCTTCCAAATCGCCTTGTCTAGTTAGCAATCCACTTCACTCTGCCAACTCAGCATGCCACATCAATAGTTCAACATACAATGTCATGTCATAACCATGTTAGCAGTCCAGATCACTGCCACATCATCATCTGCCAGGTCATCATGCCACATCAACTCTTTTACACCTCATCAATCCATGTCAGCATTGTACTGCCACATGGCATCCTCTGGAGCTTCCATGTGGCACTCCTAGTGCTGCCACATGGGACTCGCTAGTGCTAACAGGTGGCACCTATGCCTCCATTTTTACCATTTTTCTAAAACTTCAAAGTACCTGGGAAACAATGTGATAATGAAAATGTTAAGGCATAACATTAAGACACCCGTATAGTTCATAACTATAGTTTGTTGTGGAATCCTCCACCTATTACATACCCAAGGTATAAAAAAAATTGTTATGTAGACTCACATTTCTTGATATTTTCTTGAATTTGATGCATCTTTAATGTCTCCAACACCTACATCAAATGTGAGATGTTGTCCTCCTAGGTAACATTGTATACCACTATATAATCCAAATAGGAAATATCAAATGAATCTATAAAAGGACATAGTATGTCATTCATGAACCTCATAAATGTAGTTGGTGCATTAAATGGGATAAATGACATGACTAACCACTCATGCAAACCTTGCGTGGCTTTGAAGGTGGTCTTTTAGGTATCTTCTTCTATAACTCGAAACTCATGATATCCACACTTTAAGTCCAAATTGGTAAAGCATTTTTTTGCAACTATTCCAACAAATAATCTATTTCAGCTAGGGGGTACTTGTTCTTTAGTCTGATATTTTTTTTTCCAGTTCTTTGATACCAATGCAGAACTACCAAGTCTTATCCTTCCTTAGCACACTGATGATGGGTGAGCCATGTGGTGATATACTTGGTTGATCACACCTTTTTTCAGTAGTTGTTACAACTATTTATTAACCACACCTTCTTCCATAACAAGTTTTTTGTATGACCTAGTGTTTGGAAATGGGGAGTTTGATAATAGCTAGATCTCGTGCTCCACTTTCCTCTTGGGTGATAGCCTCTTAGGCTCCCAAAATGAATTCCTTCATGCTTGTAGAAACTATTTTAGTGGTTGTTTTTGTTTCTTAGTACATCCCTCTAGGGATGCATTTTCTATTACTGGCTCTTTAATAGATTGATTATCTCTTAAAAATACTAGAAGAAACTTCGTGTTAGAATTGATCAGTTTCATCCTTTGGTTGGAAGTTACTAGAAAAATTGTGTACTTCGCTTTATGCATGTTGGTGATAAATGATTGTCCATCCTGGACGAGTCGATACTACTTGGCTCTCCATATGAAGATTACATCAAACATGTACAGGTACATCAAGGGGAACTACACCTGATTCTACCCCATAAATTAAATCTACGTCAATATCAAATCTAATTTTATACTACTTTGTTACCTTTATCTATACATCCTTATTTCCCCATCCCATTGGATATGGTATTAGATGATCACAACTTCTAATCCCATTTTTTTTACCATCTTTGATGTAATGATATTTTCCTATGATCCTGAGTAAAACAAAGCATCAAACTTTATTTTTTTAACCTATGTCTTTATATGGAAGAGCTTGATCCTTTTTTTCTCTTCCTATTGTTCAAGACTAATCATTTTCAATTCCTTCTGTATTGATGTACATGTTAACTTCTCATCCACATCGAAGTGTCTTTTAACCTAGTTGCTTGAATTAGTGGCCATGATATTCTTCTTCTTATTATCTTTATTTTTTTTCTTTGGGTTAAGCTTTAGATGCAACTTTCAACACTTCTCCTTGGTATGACTATCAATGTTACATTGATTGTAGTGGTTGTTGGGATATTTTCACTAATGTGCTATGTTTGTTAACTTTTTACCTTTTCCCCCTTTCCATACCATCTACCCCTCTTTAGAAGCATTTTGGTGCTTCTTCTACTTTGATTTACTTGATTACCCATTCTTTTGGCCTATGTTCTCTAGCTATTGTGCTTGTATACAAGCCTCATTCACCAATATGGGCTTTAACAACATCACCTTCTTCGAGAGATAATTATGTAGACCTCACATATACTTTAGGAGTACATGTAGGTTCCTTGAGGAGATACCCATCATTATCATCATATTTCTAAAATTTTTAGTGTACTCCTATACACTCTACCCCTTCTTCGACATGAAGTATTGCCACCAAATCCACTAGTCCTTTACATACCTGATAGGGTAAATTTATGACTTTGTGATGGTTTTAAAGTCCTCTCACTTAGTCACTAGAGGATCTCCCTCCAACCTCAAGGTCTCTATGTAGCTTTCCCACTAGGTTAGGGCATGGCTCTCTAATTTCAATTGTGCTAATGAAATATTATATTCTTCCTCTATATGATGAACATTGAAATACAATTTTAATTTTTGCAACGAGTGAGATAAATTTAGAGTGTTAGTGTCAAATTGGTACAACTAGATATCAACCTTTTCTTCCATTTTAAAGAGGGGATAAGAATACTTCATGACAATAAAACGGGGTTTATTCCAATTTCTTTCTTCGACCCATTTTCTGTTTCTTCTAAGGAAAATTTTGAGGATGAAAATTTATTTTAAAATTTAGAAACCTTGGTGAATGTTACTTTTCCTTAATATACAAATTGTAAAAAGTTTGGTGAAATTTTTTATAAAAATATTCAAACTTGTAATGATTTTTATATAGTGTCTATATATTATTAGCATTTTCTAAGGTAAAATAATTGTATACTATTAAATTTGGGTGAATACTTTTTAGAAAAAACGGAAATTGGAAAATCTTTCTTTTTGAAAAAGAATGGATAATTAGCCCACCTGTGATTTATTAGCCCCCAAAGTTTTCTTCGGTTTCTTTCCAATCTCTTGATCTCCCCTTCTATCAACCTTTGCATTAGAATCCTCATATTCTGCAAATAGTCTAAGCGTATTGGTCAGGGCCGCCATGGGGAGATTCACGTTATGGTCTATATCTACGACTTGTTATTTCAACCACAAAAAACTCTCCCTTGTAGGATCAGTAGGAATATTCACAAATTCATTAGCCATGGTTGGTGATTTATGTGTTTTGGCTTAATTAATCTAGATCACCTCGCAAATCTCCACAATATACCAAAGGAAACCTTCTCTGACACCAATATGATCTGTAAACTATAGTGGATATTACACTAAATAGTTTTTCACAACATATATGATCAAATTATACTTAAATATCCAAAATATACACTATGAGAATTTATTTATCTTTAGATTTTTGGATATGTAGATTATTGTTTATTATGTATGCATGCAAATTATAATTATGTAAAAATATAAAATAAGAAAAATAAAAACTAATAAGCCATAATTGAAATAAGATATATCCTTGGAAACCCTTTTGAGAGAAAATGCAATTGGAAGGTGAGGACGCTCTTCTCACTTTCTTTAAATAGAAAATGGATACAAATACAAGGAAGCAATGCATGGGGACCATGGGATACTAAAACACACAAATCATGTCTTTCTTCTCTTTCCCTAACCCTCTCAGCTACTCTACTTATTTATTGAACAAATTTCGTTCGAAAATAATGGAACCCTTTTTCCTCTTAAGGGCTCAGTTATAACACATCCCGATAGCCTACTAGTGTTTAGGTTGACTCCTTCAAATTTTAACTATAGTTACAAGGCTAACTCTTCAAGGGTCCTCTTCCTCATGCTCATTTGGGTATTATAGCTTCCATGAGTAATGCGGTTGATGTGGCATCCTCTAAAATTATTGTGGACCAAATGGAAAGGTCAAGTTTCAAGTGACATAACTTTTTCACATTGACTCCAATTGAGGCAATGCCTACATTGCTGGAAATGTCTATAGGAGTAATAAAGAAAAAAATGGTGTGGCACTAAAGTGACAAAATTTTACCCTTAAAAATCGCTATTTGATGCCTCAAAATGCTCTCGGAAGCTTTCAGACCCAAAATTGCCAAATTAGGCCTCGTTGGTTAAACGTGTCCCCTGACCTCATTCCTCCATTTTTTTCACTGTAAAATTATTGAGATGGATGAAAAACAATATAATGATCCAATCTAGATCAATTATTTACATTGTTAGTTAGTTTTTGTATGTACAATACATTAAGGAGACATATATTTTTAGAAGTCTAAGAATGAAGGTTAGATTTTAATTTCTATATAGGATTTGTATCATCAAAGCAAGTTGGTTCTAAATCACTTGTTGAGGGATCATCCATGTAGATAACCAAACTAGATCCAACCTAACTTCGGATCTACGAAGCGTGGAGAGGGATAAAATCTTTTTTCTCTCTAAAAGGGGTTTGCACATCAAGAGTAATGTATTTTCACTCTAAAAAGAGTTTGCACATCAAGAGATTTGATCCCTCCAAGTACTTGGTAGGTCCGGAGTTAAGAAGAATATAGGCTACTTTAATTATTAATTATAATTAATTATAATTATAATTATTAATTTAATTTAAGTTTTATGTTATTCAATAGAGTCAAAATGTTTAGGAGGACAAGATATTACAGGGTATTAGAATATCTCTTCCATACTGGGTTGGAAAGTATCTCTTTGTAAATATCTTATTCCTAGGACACCAAGCTCAACATTATTCAACACATCCCACGATATTTATATTCTTTAAAAGCCATACTTGAAGTGGGATGAAAAAAATCAATATCTCAGATTTAAGAAAAAGAAACAAATGTGACTCTCTTGAAGATGTTTTTCTATTTTTCTAGTAAATTTTAAAAATGGTTAGTTACATCTTAATGTTCTAACATCATGTACATGAGTTACTTTTCTTTTATTTCTAACATTATTTTGTTTGCAAATATTGCATTTAGTTTATTGTTTCTTTTAATTTAGATTAATTTTTCCCATAATAGAAATACACAAATCCCTAAGATAAATGAATAATTTTAAATACATATTTGGATGTATTATTACTTTTTAATCTTCGTTTCTAAATCCATATCCAAAAATTTTTCTTAATGCATTTTTTTAAACAATTTTTAATTGGAAAGGAATGAGTAAAACTCCTAAGGTCTTTCTTTTATTTTTTAATACATATCTATTTACATTTGAAAAAAATTATATATTATATGTGTATACTTTTAAAAAGAGCATGGTCTAACTGATTTTGCTATTATATTACAATATAATTTCAGGATTTCAAGATTTTTTATTATTCAAAATACATTTTTGAATATATAAATTGATTAAATATTTGGAAAAACCCAGAGACTCCAATTTTGCAAATTAAACAATTTAAATTCAACTTTTTAAAAAAATTGGTCCAATTTTAATTAAAATTAACAAGAAACATAGTCCTAAAAAAACCATTTCGTTATAAATTACAACTACACCTTTAAAGAAAACTATTTTTTATTATTATCACAATTAAAAACTAATTCATTAAATTAAATATAAAGAGAAAATATACATTACAAAATTATAATAAATGCAAATAAGATATATATGCATTAACAAATAGCTTCATTAAAATAAATTAATACTTAATTTTTTTTTAATTATTACCATTTTTTAAATTAAAGTACCACTTTTAAAAAATAACTAATTTTTTTATTATCCCAATTAAAAAATAATTTTAATAAGTTAAATATAAAGAAAATAGAGATTACAAAATTATAGAATATACACAAATAGATATATATGCATTTAAACAAATAACATTCATTAATATACATATATATTAATTTTTTCCTTATCCATTAAATTGGTAAATTTTATGTAAAAGAAAATGATTCAAAAGTAACATCTAACTTTGAAGTGTGGTTCATCATGTGGACATTGATTGATGAAAATCAAATTAAGCAAAGAGACGAAATAAGGAAATAACCCTAACCCTAAAATCTAAATCTAAGAAATCAATATGATAAGCGATTTTTTTTATTAAATAA
>APFE031102945.1:151558-219803 GCA_000404065.3 Pinus taeda | reverse complement strand
GCTAGGAGAATCAGTGTCGAGATCAATAACCGGAGCACCAAACACTCTCTCCTCAATCATGGGCTGCTTGCCCCTCTCTGCTACCTGTGCTGCTGTCGGCAACGAGGCCCCTTCCACCTGATGTGGAGATAACACTCGCTGATCTGATGATGACGACGAGACCCCTTCCACCTGATGTGGAGAAAATACTCGTCGAGCTGCTGCAAACAAGGTCCTATGACCCCTCTGATATGTACACTGTAGTGGGGAAACAACATGTGTAGGCACAATAATCTCTGCCTGGAGTGATGGACCTCCCTCCTCATGGATGGGCTCTGGCTCTAGCTGTGACCGTGATGACGCTGTAAAGACCTCATGAGAAATGAAGTCTGCCCATGAAATACCCTGCTGCCTCAACTGATAAGACACAACAAGCTGAATGAGACCATGATGGCACAGACTCCTATGCTGCTGGGCTGGGGTCTGCCTCTGAAATACGGATGACATCCTCTGAATGTCCTGGAAGAAGAAAATCGGGATGTTCATCATCCTCACCGTGGTAAAGTGCATCAACATGTGAATATGACAAGAGAAGACCTGTGAAAATCTTCCCTCACATGTAAAGTACTGCATGATAAGCCTCATGATCGAAGCATACTCCGCCCAGAGGAATCTGAAAGGAAAGACCCCTGACAAGTGGCTCACAAATGAGGGCCTGACATATGGCTCAAAAAAGATAAAATCCAGCAATTTGCGCTTTGGCCACACTTCTCCTACATTCGGTATCCCGGTAGCCTCTGAAATCATCTCTGAAGATAGTACAAAATTCACCCCTGCAAGAGTGACCTGCCCATCATGAAGGTGAAAAACAAATAAACGTGCCAACTCGCTATGATGTTGAATCTGAGCAAGCCTCTCACAGAACTGAAAACATGACATGTACCGAAAACCATTCATTGCCAAAGGACAAGCCTGCAATGCTGCCAAAGAAGTAGGTTCCTGTCTCCTATGGTGACCACCTTTCTTAGGAAGCCTCTGCTGTACCTCCACCTCTGTAGATGATGAATGGTCATCACCTGGCTCATAACTCTTGGTGTCCGACATGGTTTTGGAACAAGACGAGCAAGCTGAAAGATAAATAGAACTGTTGCCTCTGCCTGCAAAATGCTGAGAAGTATGCTGTTTTCAAGGGGAAAAAATCATAAGGGAAATGTTAGGGGAGGGATTTTTAATAAGGAATGGGAAATAAAAACAGGGATTTTTAGGGATATTTCACAAAATGTTAACATATCATCTCATCTTTCAGGAAATCATTTGCAACGAAATACCTTACTAGGATTTTATCATAAGGGAAAACATGTATGATAGGTGACCGAGGGAAAGAACATATATTTCTACAGGGGGGGGGGTATGAGACCACATTATTCATTTGAGTTTTTGTCCGTCAATGTGTCCTTTAATGTACATCATGAAGCAAACTGTTATTTGAAGGGATTCATGTACATTTGGTTGTAAGGGAAAGAGGGCTTCATTTGCATTTTTTGTCAAAAGGAGATTGACAATTTCAAAAGGGAATGATAAAAAGGGAAAAACAGGGTTTGTTTTTGGGAAGCACAGCAACATAATTTTGTAGACCAAAACCACAACAATATGTCCATTTTCGGAATATATACAACTGTATTCTTTAATTTTTCTTTTTATAAATATCATAACAGCAGCCTGCCTCTTTTTTATACCCAACAATCTCTGTTTTCATTATTGGGTCATTTGGCATTTTATTGTTATTTTTCTTTCAATCAATTTTTTATATATATATATATTTTTTTATTCTTTTGTTTTGTTTCCTTGTTGTTGGTCCATTTAATTTGTTTGCTGTGGGAAGTGGGAAGGGCATTTAGGGTTTGTTTGGAATATGAAGGGCATTAGGGTTTAGTGAAGAAATTTGGGGAGGGATAGATTTTGTAGGAATATGGGAATGGGAAACCTTGTATTTCTTGCAAATGAAATAAATGAAATAATAAGATAAACATGTAGCAACATTTGTGAATTTAATTGAAAAGGAAACAAGGATGGGATAAGAGGGATTTAACCTTGACAAAGCACACAAACCCTAGCATATTTTCCTACATTAACAACAGCTAAATTCACCATTTCTTTTGCAAATCTTAAAGGCGAAAACCATTAGACATGTCATCATTCACTCATTCCTTGTTATCATGGATGAATTTAGAGCTTACCTGGTCGATTTGGCAGTTGGGAGAGCGATTTCAGTGATTAGGTGGTTTTCTGGAAAACCCAGCTCGAGTGTTCGCACCCCAAACTCGACTGGTCGCACCTCTCTGAGTGGTCGCACCAGTTCTGGAAATGCACTGTGGGAGCAGCTCTGAGTGGTCGCACCCACCCAACTGGTCGCACCCCAGCTTCGAGTGGTCGCACCTCTTTTGCAGTAGGCGTTTGGAGGCCTTCCTGGTGTCAGAATCAGGCGCAGGATAGCTCGTTGGAAAGGTCTTTCAGTCTAATTTCCAAACCAAGTGGAATTTTTCAATTTGGAGTTTATTTGACCTATCACAAATCAAATATCCAAAGACTGGTCAAAAAGTGCCAAATGAGGCTGCCTGAAAGAAGAGTGTTGTTGCAGTCCACTTGTGAATACCTTCCTCAACCCCAAATTTAGCTCATGATAGCTCATTGGAAAGGTCTCTGTGTCTAGTTATCATTTTACCCATCAAGCAAATCATTTGGCCAACCAAGCTAGGAGAAAACTTGATTTTCCCAAGGTCATGTCAGAGGTGTCTTTGATTCTCTTGAGGCAAAGGTATTCTTGACAGTTCTCTCAAGCCATGACACCTGTGCAAAACGTGAAGGAGATTTTTCGTATTTGGCATGTTGTGGACAAAAACCTCTCTCAGTTTCCCAAAATTCATCTTTGACTGATCTGAAACATCATTTGAGTGAAACTTGCCCCGATGTGTGAAACGAGGAATTTTGTCGAAATGGAGCGAAATGAAGGGGATAAGGGGCTTCTAAATTCTTGAGGAAATTTTTGGGAGTAGGGAGGGATGTTAGGGAGCAGGGGAAAGTGGAATCTCAGAGATTGAGTGAGGGGAAAGGGTCCAAAAGGGAAAAACACAGGCCCAACCTAGAAATTTGCCAGGTTGTAGCTAGAAACTAGGGTTTGTGCAAAAATGAGGATTTTGGGGGATCTGAGTGTTGGGAAGTTCTTGATAAAGTACATTAAGGATAGGGGAAGGTGTATGAACATCAGGAAACAAGTTTTGCCGATGATTTGACCGCCCAAGAGAAATTGGCTTCAAAACCCTAGGAGAGGGAAATGAACTGGCCAAGGCACAACTGAAGCATGAACAAGACGTAAAATGACTCATTAGACACTGACATGATAATTAAAACCCTATGAATGATGATAGACTCAGCTAAATTATGACATAGACCGCCATTTGGACAACTTTAGAAGGAGTGAAAGCAAACCCTAGACCTAATGCCTAGTGACCAAATTTTGCTTGAAAACTCTTTCAAATGACAAAATTTGACCTTGACACTTCAAAATAACTTTGTAAGAGCGTGTTTGATCACTGGAGGAAGGCTGGAAAGATTAACACTAACAGAAATGAAAACCTTCTCATCTCCTTCTTGCAATGTATTTTCCTGCTACTCCTCTTAGTTCATGTATTGTTCAATCTCTAGTCTAGGAGTGTGGGCATAAGGAGTAGTTTTTTGTTCTACCCTTAGCTTAGAAATAACCCCCAAGGGATCATAAGACCAAGTAAAACTTATTTTAAATTTCATTTGTTTCAAAAGGAGGTCTGCTTCTTTTGTTGCAGCTCTAGTATTATAAATAAAGGGTTCAATCTGAGCTTTTAATTTAAACTGAGATTTCTTCTTAGCAGACAGAAACTGTAGCTCGTCCATGTTCATCATCTACCCTATATACTCTAATGCAAAAATCCTAATTGGTACAAACTTAGGCAGTTTATATGGAGGAAGCTCGCATCCATGTACTCTGATCTTTATGTAGTTTTGGTACAAGTACCAATCTCCAGTCTTTGTTTGCTCGTTGAAATGGAGAATTCTCTTGATTTTACGTGAATTCCTAGGAACAAAATCACTATTAATAAATCATGAGACCATGTATAAAAAATGATTGGTGTAATCACTGAAAGAAAATTCATTAGTATTCTTCCTTACCAAGGAAGTCCCATGAATCATAGATTGATGATTACCCTACTCATCTAATTTCTGTAATTGAAATTGCAATTTATCTGCTTGATGGAATGGGAACAGGTATACAAAAACTGACTGCTATCTGAAAGATCCTTTTGTTGAAAACTTTAAGAATTGATCATGTATTTCTTTAGACAAAAACTCATTGTAGTTGACGATCATGGAGGGTTTTTCACCTACTGAAAATACTGATAGAAATCCTAAAATAATCTCATCTACCCATTGGTAAGTTGGATAGCCTAATAGACAAGAAACTATTGAGATAACATGTCTATTCATTTTTGTGAACATGGAAGAGGGGCTTGGAGGACTTGTTCCAGGTGATTCTGCATTTTCAGGCAAGAATATTTCAAAAAATCTTAGCTCATTGAGGAAAGGTGAGCTCCTTATAGATTTCCATGAGGGAATCTATAGAGAAAGGGTGCAAAGGGGATTAAGGTTTTACTTGAAGAATTTTTCATATGAGCTCTGGGGATATGGTAAACAAAACATCATTATTTTGAGCAATAATGGCTCTTTGGCTTGGGATGTATCTAAAATGGAATCAGGTTACAAATTCAAGAAAGAAATGTCTATGAGGAAGGATGAATTGTGGTAGGAAGGAGTCCCACATGCTCAATTCATCATTCTCATCGAGGAATTCCTATTCATCTGAATTGTGGAGTTCATATAAGTCAAACTCATGTTGGGTTTCAGTAATTTTATGCCCCTGGTTAACTAGAGGTAGTCTATCTAAATCTATGTGAGGGGGTATCATTGGGTTTTCCTCTATCATCTTAGCTTTTCATTTTGAATACATACTAAAGGTATACAAGGTAACGGTGATGATTACCAAGTAATTTAGTAGGTTGATGTAATGTTGAAGAAGCGGTTTGATGTTGATGTGGTTGTCTGGTTATACTGATCCTAGATGTACATTTTTACAAAATGGAATGTGTAAAAGGAAATAGTAGCAAACCATGTATTTATTTATAAAATGGGAGAATTAACTATTTTGGAATACCTGTTATGGCAACAAGTCATTTATTATAGTAACGACCGAGGAAATGAATGGGTGGATAATTATCAACTGATCGTAGAATGAGAGATGGACAGTTGGTGGAGGCTAGATGGTTGTTAGCTTTTAGCGGGAGATGTAGCGATTGATGGTGGCTTTCGGGGGCAGGGCGGATGGTAAGTGGTTTATGGTGGGGGGGGGGGGGGGGGGGGGGTGAGTGGGTGGGGTCTGAAGTGCATTAGGGGCAGACACATAGCATTGGTGGAGTTTTTAAAACTAATTTTCATACCCCCCCAGCTAAATGTCAGAGAGGCAGAGGGTATGAAGTGATTCCCCTACCGTTTATCTGGGCAGGGAGGATCTCAGCGGTTGATACATGCACCTTTGTTTACATATACGAAAAAACATCAATGCCAAGTAAACTTTATTACAAATTGTGATTAGTCGTTTAATTAATATTAAACTAATTAGACATCTAATTAACCATAATGTGCAGTATTTAAATTAGCACGCAACATTTCTTGGGATTATTCAATTTTTTCAATATTTTTTCCTTCTTTGTCTTTTTTCTATTTTCTCTTTTTTTTTACATCCCTTTTCATTTTTTCATTTTTTTCTTTTTCTTTATATATATATATATATATATATATATATATATATATATATATAGATAGATAGATAGATAGATAGATAGATAGATATATAATATATATATATATTATATATATATATATATATATATATATATATATATATATATATATATATATATATATATATATATATATAATTTTTCTTTCATTTTTTCAACAAGTAAATGTAAAATATATGGTAAGTTACAACATCGGCTCCATCTAGGGACTGCTTCTCCCTATGAGATGCAGAGAACATGCAGATCCATGTGCCTTCTCCTCGAGCTATGAAGTGTTTTCTTTGAAAATCACACTCTGAAAAAAAAATGTAAATAACATTGGTAATGCACAATGAACTATGATGTAACAACTTCAATACTGAATATAGTGCTTAAGATATTGTCCATTGACAGGAAATGAATAATTTCTTCCTCCCAGATTTTGTAGGATAAAAGTATTATTTCCCTTCAAATTTGTAATGTCAAATGGTCCTAACCATAGATTATCAAATTTACCTTGTTTTCCTCTTTCGTCTCTACGAGCATCCCATTTTAAGACTAAATCTCCTTGCGTGGAGTCCCATTCCCTAACTTTATTGTCAAACAAAATTTTCATCCTGTTTTGGTATTGGAAAAGCTTATACTAAACTTCATCTATATCTTGATTTAATTAAACGATCTGATTGATTCTTATTGAAAAATCATCAGGCTCTTCATATGATTCCTGTAAAAACTTCATAACAGGAAAAGCTAGTTGTGTAGGAAAAATGGCTTTAATGCCATAGACAAGATGAAAAGGGGATTTACCAGTAGATCTCTTAGGTGACACTCCGCTAGCCCAAACCAAATACTTGATATGGTTATTCCAATTCCTCTTATGATCTGAGAATACCTTCTTAATGACTTTGACCAAACTCTTATTTGATGATTCTGTTAATCCATTTCCCTTAGGATAATATGGGGCATAATGATGCAATAAAATCCAATACTTTTGGAAAACTTATATCATTTTAACATTATTGAATGCCTATGCATTATCTATGACTATCTGTTGTGGGCAGACAAATATGGATAATATATTTTCTTCAATGGATTTGATGACAACATTGTATGTTGTGTTCTTGGCAGGGATGGCTTCTACCCATTTTTTGAAGTAGTTTGTAGCAATTAGGATCCATCTATGTTGATTATTGGATGTTAAAATTATCTCTCCTATGAAATATAGTCCCCACTGTAAAAAAGGTGCTTCAATTAATTTTTGAACAAGAGGGGGTGTTGCTAACCTTTGCATGCCAGCAAATATCTAACATGGAGTACAACTTCTAACCTTTGCTCCAACTTGTGAAAACAACTTCGGCCAAGAAAAACCTACTCTCAGAATTTTATTTGTTTTTACTCTCCAAGCATAATGTCCTCCACATATACATTCATGAAATTGTTCTATAACACCTTCCATTTAACTTTTAGTTAGATGTAAAAGAAGGAAATTCAATAGATCTTTCCAATACAAGTTAGGATTGATGACAATATTTCATAGCCTTTAATATGAGGGTTCTGCATTGATTCTTTGTCAATCCAAGAGGATACTCAAAACCATGAAGAAAATGTACGAATATGAAGTGGAAGAGGAGTTGAATCTATAGTAGAGAAAGGTTCTTGTGTATTTTTCTCGTTTGAATTTTGAGAAGGTTCTTGTGTATTCTTCTCTCATGAACTTTGAGAAGGTTCTTGTGTATTCATCTCTCATAAAATTTGAGAAGGTTCTTGTGTATTCTTCTCTCCTGAACTTTGAGAAGGTTCTTTTGTATTCTTCTCTCTTGATACTTGCATGATAGTATTTATTCCCATAAATTTACAATTTGATTCAACTAAAAGTTTGGCTACACTTTGTCCCTTCACCAACTTGGTATATTTGATATCTAAATCAAACTCTAGTATTTTTGCAATTAATCTTCCTCTCCTACCATCTATATCAGGTTGGGTCAAGACAGTCTTAAAATCATTATTTAAGACATAGGCAGTAATAGGGGAATGGAGGACATAAGTTCTTAAGCCTTTTAAGGCTTGTATGAGAGCATAGAATTGCTTTTCAAGATATCATATTTCAACTAGGAACCTCTCATAACTTTGCTAAAAAGGGAAATAGGAATTTCATCTTCATTATCATTATTTTTCAATAAGATAGTAGCTAAAGTAGTATCAGAGGCACAAGAGAAAATGCTAAAAGATTTTGAATAGTTAGGACTGGCTAGTATTGGGGCTTTAAAAATAACCTTCTTGATTTGTGTAAAATAATACAATTCTTGTACTATCCCTTTGACTTCATGATCCCTCTTTAGAATATCAGTAATATCCTTGACTATCTCCACATAGTTTGGTATAAATGTTCTTAAAAAATTAATCTTTTCGAGGAAAGTTTGAATTTCCTTTTTATTTCTAGGTAAATTGATTACCTCAATGGATGAGACTCGTTTTGGATCAATCAATACTCCTTCATTTGAAATGATATGGCCAAGTATCTGTCCTTTCTTTATAGCAAACAGAGATTTCTTTGGATTGAGTGAAATTCCATATTTCCTGCATATATCAAAAAATTTTCTCAAGTGTTTTAAATGTTTCTCATCATAATTTGAAAATACAGTTAGATCATCCAGATAAATGACAACAAACTTGTTAACTTTACCAACAAAATATAGATCCATTTCTCTTTGAAAAGTAGTTCCTGCATTGGTTAAGACAAATGGAATTGTAGGATACATAAATTTACCCCAAAGAGTTGTGAATGTTGTTTTTCCCCTATATTTTGGACTTACCATGATCTGATTGTATCCAACAAAGCCATCCAATATTGAAATTCTATTGGAGCCTGGAAAATTTTGGAGCAATTGATCCATCTTTGGAAATGGATAATTGTCTTTCAAAGATAGTTTGTTTAGGTTTCTAAAGTCTACACATAGTCTTATTTCACCATTCTTCTTTCTCGCAAGAACTAGATTTTCTATCCAATCATAGTATCTAAGAGGCACAATAATTTTTGCATCCAACAATTTTTTAAGTTCTTTTTCAATAGTTGGAAGCAAAACTGGATTTATTCATCTCAATTTTTGTTTGAAAGGTTTAGCTTCTGGTTTGAGAGAAATTTTGCGTTCAATAAGAGCCGTGTCATAGGTTTTAACCTCTGCATATGACTAGGCAAAGACATATTTATAATGTTTGAGAAGATTAACATATTTTTCTTTTGTCTCCTTAGGTAATGATGCTAAAATTTTTACATTTATGATTTCTTCATTGGTTCCAATACTACAATCTTCAACATCCTCTTGTTGTGAACTTTATAATGAAGATTTGAAACAGTATTATTATCAAAAAGTTTCTCAAGAGGAATTAAACCCTTTTGAATGTAATTATTAGGCAACTGAATGATATTATTATCAAAAATTTTATGATTTAATTGTGAATTTTCATTTTCATGATTTGACTTATGATCAATAATTGGTTCTTCTTCAATTTGCAGACCTGAAAATTCATCAATTTCTTGTAAGAAAATCTTCAATTCTTATCATATTCTAAGACTTGCCAATGTTTAAGGTGTCCTAGGATTGAAGGCCTATACTTTACTTGAATTTGGTATTGTAATTTCGTTGGATCATGAATTTTAAAAGAGCTGGAAGAGACATCTAAAGAGTATGCATAAATGTTTTCATATCTAGGGATTGTTTCAATGTTAAAATCTTGAAAGTAGCTATCCACGGAATCCCATACCTCATTTGGATAAGATCTAAGCCTAGGATGTTTCTCTTGGCATCGATTTTTTACTTGTTTCAAAATGATATTTGAATCACTAAATACACTTAAGTTTTGGACTTTCATACTTTTAGCTTACTCGAGTCCTAAAAGTAAGGCTTCATACTCTGCCACATTATTTGTAACAAAAAAGTCTAACTTAAAAGATTGATTATTTTCTTTATCTGGAGAGATAAGTATAATTCTAGCTCCAGGTCCATATTTTGAAAAAGCTCCATCAAATTATAGCTTCCAAACATTAGTTTTTATACATTTAGGTTTATTCACAATATGTTCAATGCTAAGTTGAGAATTTTGGAGATCATTATTTGATAAAGTAAAACATCCAAAATATTGATCAACAACATAAATAGGATGATTTATTACTTGAACAACTTTAAAAATAGTATTAATAAATCTCACCTCTCTATATAATCTAAGATGATCTCCCCCATAAATAGGAATTGTAGCAAAAGACATATCAATTTGCAGACTTCCCCCTAACTTGGCACAACAAGATCTAGATAATAAAATTCCAAATTTTGGGGGAATATCTGTAACAACAATATCTAAAACTACACTCTTAACAAGGACCTATGCTAGATTTACAACTAAATCTTTGATTAGTCCTAGACAAGGTACTTTCTTTGAATCAAAGGTGTATAGATCATAATAAGGTCTCGTAATTTGTAATTAAAGTTGATCCATAATTGCTTTGGGCATTAGATTGTGAGAGACCCTAGAATCTAACATGCAATTGTATAAGAGAAAATCATGAACTTTCAAAGTAAAATAAAAGTAAGGAACATTTTCATCAATCATATCAAAACTAGGACCAAAAACCACTGAAGGTTTTTCATCCTATAAACTAATCACATCTCCCTCAGCATCAATACTTGAGGATTGAATCCATTTTGACACTTTATTCTTGTAACCTACGTTTTTGGAGATTTCAGGTAATGGAATAGGAATCTTGACTCTTTCTAATTCTCTCTCAACGTTAAAAGTTGTTGGAACATTCTTTTTGAATGTGTTTTGTTCATTTGATTGATTTAATGGTTGAATCTTTGTTGTCTGTGTTTTAGATGTTTTGACTGGTCGTTCATCAATAGTGACATTTTTAGTTGGTCTACCTAGTCCTGATATGGGTCTTAAATCATATCTTATGTTTAATTATACAATAAAAAATTCAAAGAAGGCATGATATTTAGAAACATGAGAGGCTTCTTGACTTTGAGGTAAAGGTTGATCATGAGAAACTCGAATTATAGCATTTTGATTTGATGGATCATCAAAATAATTAATATCATTCATAACTAAAGGACTAGTTTCTTTGGGTTCTTGATCATCAACCATTAATGGGGGATGAAATTGTTGATCAACATTAGGCATTTGCAATATTTGTGGTTGAAAAGGTCTTTTATACTGAACTTGAGTTATGTTTGATGTTTGTTGAGCTACTCTAGGTTGTGCTTCCATTTTTGAAATTCTATTAGAAATATTTCTTAATAAATAAGTAATTTCATCTATTTTATGATCATCACTCTTATTTTTAGATGAGGAAGTTCCTTCTTCCCTAGCTTTCGTTTTTATTTTAGCCTTTTTTGTCTTTACTTTTTTTTTTGATGTTGATCTATTAGCCTCAACTTCAATGGCATTGGTCTGCATGTATTCTAGGGTGACAAATGTTATTTCTCTAAGAATAACAACAAAATCATCATCAAACCTTTGGAAAATCTAACTTTAGCAATAATCACTGGTGGTTTACAGTCTCGTGGCATTTTATTATAAAAATTATTAAATTGTCTTATGAAATCAGCCACATGTTCACCAGGGTTTATTTGTAGGTCATCAAACTATGTAAGATAGTATACAAGATACTTTTTAACTCCACATTGGTTTTTAAAGATAGTAATCAATTCATTCTAGCTAGGGATAGAACAAGCTCGTAATTATCTAAACCAAATCCTAATATTTCCCTCAAGAGACTGAACAAATAGTCTCATGTACACATCTTCATGTTCTATATTCATATTATCAGCAAAGTCAAAAAAGGCAGTGAAATGATCTTCAACATACAAACTAGTTTCCCCGTTGAGCCTAGGTAAGTATTTTAGATATCCATATGGAAAATTGTTAAGCTAGCCAAAAAGGACTGATATTGCATAACGAGCCTGAATGGTAGGTTGAAAGCCAACCATTTTATTAGGTGAGGATAATGAGGATGAGGATGAACTTTGAGGAGATGGAGAAGGTGAGGGGGAAGTTGAACTTATGGGAGATGAGGGAGGTGAAGATGATTGAGTATAATTTCTAGAAGTTTTTATTAGTGGTGTTTGTATAACTAAGTTCTGCACTTTTGGACCAATTTTTCCTTCAGTTTAAAATAAATGATTATTATAGACAAAGAATTTATCTTTAGGTTTAGCAGAAGTAGATGGATATGTATGAATGGCAGAAGAAATGAAATCACTAGGTTTTAATTCAGGTAATTCGAAACCTAATTCTGCTTCTAATTTTGGAGATTTTGAAAGCGTTTTATGGATCTGGTAAGATCCTAATTGATAAACAAGTAGATTTGACTGCAATTCAACCCCTTTAGATAAAATTTCTACACTTTTGGTGGTAGATCTGATAGTTTAGGAGGAATTGGGACAGGTCTAAAAGGATCAGTTTCTAAAATAATTTCAGGTGGAATTGCTACATGATCAGAGGTATAGGATTCTAATCTTCCTCTTAAAGAGGCAACCCTTAGCAGTATCCCAAGATCTGATAATGGAGAATAAAGTTGACGGTCTAAGAGAGACCTAGTATGCCTGAGTGAAGCCAGTTTTATTTTGTGGAATCGCCAAGTGAAAAAGTTTAACCTACTAACCTTTTATTCACCATTAAAAGGAAAGCCTAATCATTTTCCGAGGGAAAAATAATTCGAAATATTTTGTTCCTCGAAAATGGCACCAGTCTAATGTCGTACCTCCATAGATAATTTCCGGTAAGGGAATTATGCCAGAGCATCTAAAATGTTTTATTTTTTTTGAATTTTTGGATGACCAATGCTCTAAACTGTTAAATAGGCATAGTTTATTAATTACTTATGATGTATTAGAAGGGTTGGTTCTTCATCTCTCACAAAATTTAGCTTTTAAGAGATGTGTAAGGTTGAACTTTAGAAAATATATGATTAATTAAATCTTCAAACAGATTATTTAACTTAGTCATATACATATGATGCATGTAAAATGATTTTATATCCAAACAATATATATTAAAAACTTAAGGGGAAATGACAATTTAAAGATGTAGAGGAGTTAATTGAAATAGAAACTCTAATTAGCTAATATTTGTAATTGATAATAGCTTGTTAAAATTTTCAACTAGGGAAAAACTCCATGAGGATCACCTTATTCATGGCTGATAATATTTTATCTAGATTCCTCTCATCGAGAGGTGTAGGATTGATCTAAATATCATCCTATTCCGATAAGTATTTATGGAGATATGAATATATTTTGATTATGGACAAATTGTCAAAGTCGGCCAACAACTTATGTAGGCTCAAAAGCCCAACAGACACATCTATTCATCATCAACATTTTCATATAAATACAATATGTCTCCTCCTCATTTGGAGACACTCTTCTCATCCATCTCTCTCTCTCTCTCTCTCTCTCTCTCTCTCTCTCTCTCTCTCTCTCTCCTGCGTAGATAGGTCTCTCTCTCGCATGTGGGAAGGAAGGATGATGTTGATGCTGGTGATGTCGATGATGTTGATGCCGTTGATGCCGATGATGCTGATGATGTTGATGATGCTGATGATGTTGATGACGATGATGCTGATGATGTTGATGCCGATGATGTTGATGCCGATGAAGCTGATGTTGGTGATGTCGGTGATGCCGGTGATGCTGATGATGCTAATGCCAGTGATGCTAATGATGCTGATGTCGATGATGTTAATGCCAATGATGTTGATGTGAGTGATGCTAATGTTGCTAATGTCGGTGATGCTGATGATGCTGATGTCGGTGATGTTGTTGATGCTGATGCCGATGATACTGATGCCACTAATGCCGATGATGTTGATGCCACTAATGCTGATGCCACTGATCTAGGGTTTGTTGCTACTGATATAAATCAGACTTTTGTACTATTTCTCTCTACTAAATTATTGAAGATAAAAGAAGATTTCATCAAAGGGTTTCCCCATATTGGGGTTTGTCCCTTGCTAGCCGCCACATCTTGTGTCTCTTGTCTTGGCTTGTTTTTTGTTGATCATTTAATGTTCTATCTGCACTTTAATTATGTAAACTTCTCTAAGCATAGAACATACCATAATTTAATATGGTATTAGAGCTGAGGTGAAGACAAAGCCCAAGCAAGAGAAAGAGCAATCATCGAAGAGAAGGTTGGCAAGGCTATCTAAAAAGAACTATGGGAACCTCAACACTCTTCACCTCCGAAGAAAAGCTCCATGAAAAGTATGACTATCACAAATGAAAGATGTCTCTCGATCTGACTTTAGAAGATCAAGAAATCTTGGACCATGTGAGAAGTAATATTGTTGAGCCTCCATCAAATGCATCTGTTGCTTCCAGGAACAAATGGAAATCCAGAGAATTCAAAGCAAAGAAGATCATCTGATACTCTATCGACAAGTGCTTAGTGGCCTATGTTTCTGAACTGAACACCTCCAAGGAAATCTACGATAGACTAGATGTATTATATGTACCTGAACTCAAAAAGAACCTGGTGTCCATTTCAGAAATGGAAGACAAAGGCTACAAGGTGGATTTTAGTAATGGCAAGGTAAGTGTATAAAGATGCCTTCATTCTTGGGTTTTGAGTTGATTCATTATATTAGTCCGGAGGAAGTCTGCTAGGTGTCATGTCTTGTGACACATCTCTTCAGTCTGAACTATGGCATCGAAGGTTTTCTCACCTTCATTATAAATCTCTACCTGATGTAATAAAAATGGTGACCGGGATGCCCGAGTTTAGAATAGAGCAAGAAGGTGTATGTCCCAGATGTGCCGAAGGAAAGCTAAAAAGGGGACCATTCCCCTCAAGCCAAAGCAAGACCTTCGATATATTACAGTGAGTTCACTTAGACATATCTGGTATGATTCCTGTGGACTCCTTGGGAGGATATTCATATTACCTCACTTTTACAGATGATTATTCTCATAAGACTTGGATATACTTCTTGAAAAAGAAGGATGAAGTGTTCTCCTGGTTTTGACACTTCAAAGCCTTGATCAAGAATCAAACCGAAAATAAGATCAAGATCTTAAGGACTGAATATGAATCTAATGAGTTTCATGACTTTTTTAAAGAGGTTGGAATTAAGAGGGAGACTACTACACCATACACTCCTGAACAGAATGGTGTGGTGGAAAGGAAGAACCGTACGATTATGGAAGTTGTCTGTGTTATGCTTCATGACCAAATACTTCTGAAGTTTGTATGGGCTGAAGCTGCAAACACCACCATATATATACAAAACCAATGCCCCCATCAAGCATTGGGTTCCAAAACTCATGAAGAAATGTTCACCAGTAAGAAACCTAATGTATCTCGTTTTAGAATTTTTGGAAGCCCTGTATATTTTCATGTGCCAAAAGAGAAAAGGAATAAATTGGGTGCATCTGGAAAGAAAGGAATCTTCATGGGCTATAATGAAAATACTAAGGGCTATAGAATCTATGTAGCCAGTCAAAGGGAAGTCATGATTAGTCATGATGTCACCTTTGATGAAGATATGGCTCTCAAAAAGGTGAACAATCTTCCTACTGTGAGGAGCTCTCAAGAAGTTGACACCAGGGAACCAAAAAAAAAAAGATGATGAAACAATGCCCAATGTGGAAGAACCCATGGATATTATTGATCCTCCTCCACCTGAGCCTTCCTCCTCTAAGAAGAGACCTTCATGGCTTAGGGGGACACTTGATGATGGAAGTACAGAAAAGTATAAGTCTCGTTTTTGGCTCATGGCTTCTCCCAGAAGGAAGGTATAGACTATGACAAGATATTTGCACCTGTTGCCAAATATACCACCATCCGATCGATTATAGCCCTTACAGCTTCACAAGGATGGAAACTATATCAGATGGATGTCAAGACCAAATTCTCGCATGGTTCGATCAAAGAAGAGGTATACATGGAGCAACCCGAAGGATTTGAGATTTATGATCGAAAATCTCATGTTTGCAGGTTGAAGAAGGCCCTCTATCGGCTGAAGCAAGCACCCCGAGCATGGTATGAGAGGATCATTAGCTACTTGATGAAGTTGGGATTCACTAGGAGTGAAGCCAATCCCAACCTTTACTTTAAGGTTGAAGATGAAAAACCTATCATACTGGTGCTATATGTTGACGACCTCTTTCTAACAGGTGCAGAGCCTCTCATTCACAAATGTAAGAGGGAGTTGGCTTCTAAATTTGAAATGAAGGACCTAGGACTGATGCACTATTTCCTAGGACTTGAAGTTTGGCAGAAGCCAGGGGAAATTTTCCTATCTCAAGGAAAATATGTGGTGAAGATATTGGGAAGATTCAGTATGGTGGACTGCAAGCCCGTAACTACCCCGCTGGAGCTTGACTTCAAAATGTTAAGTGGTAGTGGTTTTGGACATGTTTTATGAAATGCCACCGAGTATCATCAACTCATCATAACATTAATGTTCTTAGTGAACTCCCGTCCAGATATATGCTTTGCAATCAACACGTTGAGTCAACATATGGTTGAACCTCACCACATACATTGGATTGGTGCCAAGAATTTGTTGGGATATCTTTGTGGCACAATTACTTATGGGTTAAGATACACTGTCGAAGATGTGAGACTACTTGGATATATTGATGCTGACTGGGCAGGCATTGTGGTGGAGCGTAAGAGAACTTTCGGGTGTTGTTTCTCCTTTGGAACTACTTCGATATACTGGATGAGCGAGAAGCAGAAGTTGGTGGCTTTGAGCACCACCGAGGTAGAGTATATTGCTGCTAGCATGGCCTCATGTGAGGTAGTCTAGTTACGAAAGCTCTTCAGTGAGCTATTTGGATTTACATTGGATACCACCGTGATTCTATGTGACAACCAGAGCAGGATCCATTTATCAGAAAATCCCGTATTTCATGATCACTCCAAGCATATCGATATCGGGTACCACTATATTCGAGTTATGGTGCAGCGAGGAGCAATAAGGATCATACATATCGGTACAGATGAACAGGTCACCAACATTCTGAAAAAGCCCCTAGGAAAGGTCAAATCCCTGACTTTCTGAGAACGACGTGGTGTCATTCAGAGACCCTCTGATGAGGATCAAGTCTGACATACTGAGCTCTAGTAGCTTCAAGGGGGTGCGGGGTACTTCTTGGAGAGACATATGACCACAGGGTGACTCACCATCCCTTGTTGGTGCACTTTGTATAGGGTAAAAGGTTCAACCTTCCCCTGTGACACCCTGTGGCAACTATGTAACATGATGATTAGTTCTCCTGTGGGCCAGGATGATTTGTTCTCCCTGGAGACTATGGAACAGGATTATTAGTTCTCCTGTGGGCCTGGATGATGCATTCTCCATGGCGATTGTGGAACAGGATGGTTTGTTCTCCTGTAGGCTAGGATGATTAGTTCTCCATGGCATCCATTGGACAGGATGATTTTCTCTCCTATGGACAAGATGATTCACTCTCTTGTGGGACAGGATGATTCACTTTCCTGTGGATAGGATGATTTGCTCTCCTGTGGACAAGATGATTCGCTCTCTTGTGGGACAGGATGATTCGCTCTCCTATGGACAGGATGATTTGCTCTCTTGTGGACAAGATGATTCACTCTCTTGTGGGACAAGATGATTCGCTCTCCTATGGACAAGATGATTAGTTCTCCTGTCAAGGCATCCTATTCATGCAGTCTAGGACTCATGGGAAGTACCTCTCATCTGATCAATGAGCAAGGAAATGAGGATACGGACCATAGTAGTACCGATGGATGCATCGTTGTATCTACCATACTCACTATGCTAGGATGATCTTCATTGATCTGGGATCAATGATACTAGTATGGGACCAGTGAGAGTGGCACCTAGTGCCCACTATGACACTGACTTCGGGTTAGTAGAGAACTAGTCTGGGACCAATGATACACACTTTGAGACTGACTTTGGGTCAGTAGAGGATGGTATGATACATCCTCAATCACTTCTTCTTCTTCTTCTTCTTCTTCATAGTTCGAGCAGAGTAGAACAAAGCAACGCAGAGTAGAGCATAGCAAGGCAAATCAGAGTAGAGTAGGGGTCAAGATATTCAGGGCAGTGTATTTGATGAATGAATAGTAGCAATGGTCAGACGAATTGCAGATGGAGTTCTCCCTAGTTGAGAGGGAGTGTTAAAATTGGCAACTAGGGCCAAACTCCATGAGGATCACATTATTCATGGTTGATAATATTTTATCTAGATTCATCTCATCGAGAGGTGTAGGATTGATCTAATGATCATCCGATTCCGATAAGTATTTATGGAGATATGAATTTATTTTGATTATGGGCAAATTGTCAAAGTCGGCTAGAAACTTATGTAGGCTCAAAAGCCCAACAAACACATCTATTCATCATCAACGTTTGCATATAAATACAAGATATATCCTCCTCATTTGGAGACACACTTTTCATCCATCTCTCTCTCTCTTCTGCGCAGAAAAGAGTCTCTCTCTCTCTCTCCTGCACAAATAGGTCTCTCTCTCACACGTGGGAAGGAAGGATGATGTTGATGTCGGTGATGCCGATGATGATGATGCTAGTGATGCTGATTCTGATGATGTTGATGCCGGTGATGCCGATGATGCTGATGCCAGTGATGCTGATGATGTTGATGCCAATGATGTGGATGTTGCTGATGGCGATGATGTTGTTGTCAGTGATGCCGATGATGCTGATGCCAATGATGATGATGCCGGTAAGGTCGATGATGTTGATGTCGGTGATGCCGATGATGCTGATGCCAATGATGCTGATGTCGGTGATGTCGATGATGTTGATGCTGGTGATGTCGTTGATGTTGATGTCGTTGATTCTGATGATACTGATGCCACTAAATCCGATGATGTTGATGTCGTTGATGTTGATGTTGCTGATCTAGGGTTTGTTGTTTCTAATATAAATCAGACTTTTGTACTATTTATCTCTACTAAATTATTGAAGATAAAAGAATATTTGATCAAATGGTTTCCCCATATTGGGGTTTGTCCCTGGCAAGCTGCCACATCTTGTGTCTCTTGTCCTGGCTTGTTTTCTGTTGATCGTTTAATGTTCTATTTGCACTTTACTTATGTACATGTGATTGTTAATCTGTGGATAATAATAAGAAAGATAAGTAAATTGCTCTAAGCATAGAACATAGAATAATTTAACATAACTTCGTAGCGGATTTCAAATAAATTTAAATTCAATGTTATCATACCTAGAATTCCCATTAATTTCAAATATATGTAGATTTAAACAAAGTGAAAATATAATAACATAGAAGTACTCACATGGACACAAGTTGTTTCAAGATGAATCTAGAATCCTTCTATTACTTTTAGCAAATAATTTTAGATGATTACAAGTCTGCTCAAGAGTCTATCACAATGGTTCAACCCCTTATACTTTGATGTGCAAATTATTTGGTATAACTTTCCTAAAAATATCTTCATTTAAATATTAAGATTTATTTACAAATATTTCAAAAAAATTTATAGAAATAGATCTACAATATAGGAAAATAAAACTGCTTAGGCCTCTTGGCACTGAATTTGAGGCTTCTGGTGATGACTGGGATGAAAAGGTTTTTGTTTTGTTGCTCCCAAAAATCTGCATCCTATTGCTAAAAACATGTTGCATGGTACCATAAATTTGTTTTTGTTTACTCAAGGCGTTGGCATATATTTTCCCATCGTTCATCATCTGGAGTGGAATATTTAATTAACTTTATATTTGTTTCATCCACTTCAATGTATTTCTGAAAAGTGGGCTTAATTACAAACATATGTTTGATATCATGCTTAATCAATAAGTCAAAACTTAAACCTTTAATAAAGGCTTTTCATGTAACAATCCCCTTAATCATAGAAAATTTGGATTTGTTTGTAGATATAGCATGCAACCTATGCTAGTATTCTTCAAGGGGAATTAGACTTTCTACCATTCCTCTTAAACCTGGAAGTCCTTTTTTATTCAAAATATTAAACTACTTGTGAAATTTATAAATGTTGGCTTCTAGATTATGAAATTTGTTTTCCATCTGCAGCATTAGATATATTTTAGTGAGAATCCTTCTTGCTTCCAAGATTGTTTCATTTTTTTCCTCTATTTCAAATTCTTCCAGTTATGCCCTTGTTTTTGAATTCAGAATTCTAATTAATGTTGTAGCATCTCCTATTTTTTAACCCAAATCTTTCTTTACTTCGAAAATTACTTCCTTGATTTTTCCAATAGCTCCTCTTGTTCAAAAATAATTTCAATAGAAGGCCACAAATTTGTCATAGACTTATTAATCTTTAGTCAAATGTTTTCCTTGGCCTGTGCAATGGTCTGAGCAATAGCAGACTCATTTTCTAGAGTTTCTATCCTTTGAGTTAATCTTTGAGTTTTGTGAAGCTCTGCTAAATAAACATTATCAATTTTTAGCTTATGATCTTGGAGATTGTTGAGTTGAGCCTTCAACTTCTCAATTTCTTGATCTTTTATCGACAAACCTTCCATTGTTTTAGCTAAATTGGTTGTTGATTCTATGGACTATGTTTCCACTGTTATAATTGTTGCAATAGAAGTCCCTACAATAGGAGCTATTGAAGTACCTGCAATAGAATTTGTTGTTATAGGAATAGTTGTTGCAACACTTCTTGTTGTTCTTTTTCCTTCAAAAGACTTCCTAGTTTAGTTTCCATCCTTTGTATCTGTAATTTTTTTTTCAACAATAATTTTGAACATGTTCTCCTTTTCCTTTTCTAACTCACCTACTTCTTTGGTCTGGGGATCTTTAGTAGTAAGGAGTTTCAATTGTTTCCCCAATGCTTGAATATCAACATTCTTCCTTGTAATCATCTCTTCGACAACATTAACATTACTAGGATCATATCCCAGTTTAATTACCAAATCTTCTAAAGATTTTATTTTTGTATCTTTGGCAAGTGATGAAATCTTTTCTAGCTTTAATTGGGATTGAACATTATTCACTGAAACTTGCAACCTTGATGCTGCAATGGCTAAATTGGTAAAGGTGGAGTAAATCATTTCTCCAGTTTGTTTGTGCAGATCAATTTGGTCCACAGGACAGATCTATTTAGTGTCAAAGGCAAAAATAGATTCTTTGTGATCTATTGTAGTTTTCGGAAAAGGAACTTTAGGCTCTAAAAGTGCCATTTGAAACTGTCCTTTTGGAGTATCTAATGTTGTGATAAGATTGTGCTGGGAAGCTGAAGTTTGCTTTTAGAATTTTGAATAAGTAGTGGCCTTGAGTGCCTCATTTTACTTAATTTCTCTATACCTAGCAAAGATAATTTTTCTTGTAGTGGTATGGGCTAGCTCTCCTATCTGAACTGATTCTAATGGATCCTGAGTGACTGAAGATACAAGAGAGCTTGAGAAAATTTATTCAACACTTGGGAGTGTTGCAACATAAGGGCCTAATAAAACTAATGTGGTCTCTTCCTGTGAAATCTCTTCTTGAGATGGCTCTTCAAGAGCGTTCTTTGTCTTCTTTTTATACATTATGAATTCTGACTACTAAATTTCTGAAACAAGAGGGGAAATACTTTCCCTTGTCCTTTCAGCATGTTTTTCCTATGTTGTTGGAGTCTATGCAATTGTAGAAATGAAAACCTGCTCCTTTTCTTCCTGCAATGTATTTTCCTTCCGCTCCTCTTTGTTCATGTATTGTTTGATCTCTGGTCTAGGAGTCTGGGCATAAGGAGTAGTTTTTTGTTCTACCATTAGCTTAGAAATAATCGCCAAAGGATCATAAGACCAAGTAAAACTTAGTTTAAATTTCATTTTTTTCAAAAGGAGGTCTGCTTCTTTTTTTGTTTCTCTAGTATTAAAAATAAGGGGTCAAATATGATCTTTTAATTTAAACTGAGATTTCTTCTTAGCTGACAAAAAGTGCAGCTCGTTGATGTTCATCATCTGCCTTATATACTCTAATTAAAAAATCCTAATTAGTACAAACTTAGGCAATTTATATGGATGAACCTCACATCCATATGCTATGATCTCTATGTAGTTTTGGTACAAATACCAATCTCCAGTCTTTGTTTGCTCGTTGAGATGGAGAATTTTCTTGATTTCAGGGGAAATCCTAGGAATAACATCAATATTAAGCAAGCATGAGACCATGTATAATAACTGATTGGTGTAATCACTAAAAGAAAATTCATTCTTATTATTCCTTACCAAGGAATTCCAATGAATCACAGATTAAGGATTACCTTGCTCATCTAATTTGAGTACTTGAAACTAGAATTTATCTGCTTGATGGAATAAGAACAGGTATACAAGAACTGACCGGTATTTGAAAGATCCTTTTGTTGAAAACTTTAAGAACTGATCGTGTATTTCTTCAGACAAAAACTCACTGTAATTGAAGATCATGGAGGGTTTTTCACCTACTGAAAATACTGATAGAAATCCTAAAATAATTTCATCTACACACTAATCAGTTGGATAACCTAATTGACAAGAAACTACTGAGATAACCTGTCTAGTCATTTCTGGAACATGGAAGAGGGGTATCAAGTATTTGTTCTAGGTAATTCTGCATTTTCAGGCAAGAATATTTCAAAAATCTTAGCTCTTTGAGGAAAGTTGAGCTTCTTATAGATTTCCATGAGGGAATCTATAGAGAAAGAGTGTAGAGGGGCTTAACGTTTTACTTGAAGCACTTGGCATATTTACTCCAAAGATGTGGTAAACAAAACATCGTTATTTTGAGCAATAATGGCTCTTTGGCTTGGGATGTGTTATAGCATCCATTGTTATTTAAGTTTATTTTCATTTTTATTTCAAAATGAAAGAAAAATAAAAAATATAAAAGAAAAACCAAATATTATGTTATAATGGAAATAAAAGGAAATGCAGAGATTTGAAAGAAATGGTTGATTTTATATTTTTAATGGTTTTGGAAGTGATAAACACACGAGAAGATCTGGGCCGTCTGATCAATAGGCCACAAATCTGATGGATATCGCGTCCAAAATTAATCGGGTTTTATTTTTAAAATTAGACCTGATAAATCTTTAACTGACAATTTTATTTCTTATCGGGTCAGTGTGGGAGTCAAAGTATTTTTGAAAAAATGGGCGCGATAAGGTTTTGTTCAAAAGGCTTAAAGTCTCGTTGAGTTCCGAAGGATCGAACCATCCATTGAATGGATCATCATATGCTTTCTTCTTTTAAGTATGGTAATGAAGCTGCAGGTCTTTATTTTCTTATGTAAATGAAGTTAAAATCCATTAAAAGAGTGCTCCTATACTTGAAGTTCCTCTCTCTGCAATTCTTCTAAGTTACAGATAATAGTTTCTATGTAAGACAACATATTATCTTTAACTTCTCCAAGTGTCATAGATAGTAGATTCTAAAACAACATATTGTCTCTGACTTCTTCAAGATTTCTTCATTCATCATTTATATTCAGCAATCAAATGGAATTCTGAGATTTTCATGTCACCCAAGTATTCAGGGTTAAAAACCAAGTCTTTCAAGTCTTTCATTTGAGAATACAACATACAAACAAGTGACAATAATTATAAGCATTAATGTCTTAAGCACAATTTCTACACATCCAGTAAATTGGTTTCTTAAGGTTCAACATTAATAGGCATTGTTGACGGGGAGAGAAGATAAGAGTACTTTTCCCTGGGTTTTTAATATTTTCCTCTGGTTGTTCAGTGAGGAGGAAATATTGGTTGTATTGAACAAACAATAATAACTCTGGCTCCAAAGAGACCCCATACAAGGTCAGATATCTCACAGGAGAAAGTTCAAGCCCTTTTAGGTCCTTAGAGGCTAGTTTCCAAGAGGGTTGGAAGGCCTACAACTCCACTTACACCAAGTCCTACATTGTCTGCACCAAGTAGCAGTTCATCACATCTTTCACATTCATCTTTTATTGACCAAGAGTCACCTTTTACATCCAATTCATTTCAAGAACCCAGTTTTCATGAGCAGTCTTTAGAGTGTGTTTCTTTTTCAGTATCTGATATAGCTATTCAACTTGAACCTATAACTACATTGCCACCTTCTCATACTCCATATACTCCTCAATCAGGTTCCACATCTACTAGTAATCAAGGTTCAGTAAATTCAGGGGCAAATATGGTAGCACCTGCATTATTGATGAATAGGTATGCACCTATTCAATTTCCACAATAATTGAATCAAATGCCACAAGAATACTTGAAGATTCTTCCTCGTTTCATAGGGGAGGATGAACAAACAGTAGAGAATCATATATCAGTATTTTGCAATTTCATAGAAAACCTAAATGTGAACACCTGGATGTTGTTCTAAGACCTTTTTTCCAATCCTTTGATGGAGAAGCAAGAAATTGGTTTAAAGGGCTTCCTAATAACTCTATTCCTACATGGGAAGAGATGGAGCGCTTATTCACCTAGAGATGGGGAGAGAAAAAAGACCATGGGTATTCACTCATAGAGTTTAATGCTATCAAGAAGAAATTTGATGAAAGTGTTGTTGAACTCATCAAAAGGTTTAATAAATTGTACAATAATCTTCTAGTGGATATTAAGCCCCCTCCTGCTGGTGCAAAAATAACTTTTGCAGGGGCTTTCAAATCAGCATTTGGATTCACATTGAGGGAGAGGAGATCCACAATCCTTGATCAGTTCCAAGCTAATGCCTTAGAGATAGAAGAAAATTTGGTGGCTGTAGGTAAAGCACCAAAGTCACAACCTATCCAAGATAAGGGAAAGGCTAAAATAGAATCCTCTCAAGATCAAACATTAGAGGATATGAGTAATGTAATTAAAACTTTGTCTAATAAATTGATTAAATTAGAAATGTAGAATAAGAATTCTCAGAGATAAGTACAATAAAACAGAAATTTTAATCCTCAGTATAGAAGACAACCTCTGAAAATTTTGCAGAGGGAGAGAAAAGATCAATATCAGATTCAAGCACCATTGTATATAGAGGCAGATCCCGATGGAGTACTAGAGCATTCCAAGGATCATGATGACCATATTTTCACATTGTATGCAGTAGATGAAGATGAACTAGGTGTTGAGGGAGAAGAATATACTAAAACAGATGCCATTTATGATGATAATGAAATTGATGAATGTTGGAAGCGGTTTTCTGATTTTATGCAGGCATAATTACATAAGAAATATGACTTGAGATCAAGGAAAAGATCTAGAAGTCAAGAATATGAAGGTGAGCAGCAAGTTCCAGCTCCCTTACAAAAGGCGACTCCACAAGAACCACAGTCCACAAAACAGTTAGATAAAGGAAAGAATCTACATAATACAAATTGCAAGACTCAAATACTTCAAGGTGAGTCTTCTCAAGATAAAAGTGGCAACATTCCTTTAGAAAGAATTGTTTCCATTCCACAAAAGGTTTCAGTGACGAAGAAAAGTGAAGATGAGAATTAAAGGAATACTAAACAGAGCCATGTGTTTAGTTTCACTGAAGAGTTAGAAAAGACCAGAATTTAGGTACCACTCATAGAGTTCGTTAAAACACCAGCTTATGAAAGAGAAATTATAGAGTTTATCAATCTATCTCAGAATGTAAATATAAATGACATTGTGAATCTGTAAGAAGATAAACCAGTAGTGGTTTTTGATTCACATGTGGAGGAGGTAGATTCTTCAATACCTCCTTTCTACATTTCTTTATTGGTTCATGATTTCCTCTTGCACAATTGTATGTTTGATTCAGGAGTTTCACATAACCTTATGCCAATATCAGTGATGAAACAACTAAACCTACAAGTTACTAAACCTTACAGAGACTTGTATTCTTTTGATTCAAATAAATTCAAGTGTCTAAGGGGCATTAAAGATATGGTGGTGTCACTAGCCCAGATTCCAGCCAAAAGTTTGGTAATGGATGTATTGGTAGGAGATATCCTACTAGATTTGGAATGTTACTATCTAGGTCATGGGGGGGCTAAATTGGGTGGTGTTTTGAAACTAGATTTTTCTTATGCGGTCAATACCAATTTTCGGTGGGGAAGAAAGGAGGTTGTACAAAGAAACAAGATTTATTAGAATAATCACAAATAATGAAGCAAGTAATTCACCTGTATATAGTCAGGAGAAAGAGGACTTTTCTTGCTTCATGCTACATGAGCTGGTTGAAGATAACTAGAGGCAACTTACTTCAGCCTGTGTAAATAAAGAGCTGCAAATAGAAGGGGTGTGGAAGTGCTTCTTTGATGGAGCCTATTCTAAAGAAGGAATGGGTGTTGGATTCCTTTCACAAGATGAACATATTCAAGATCACAATATTGGAACCTAAAAGGAGCCCAAGCTAGTCAAATTGTTCAAGGAAGTTTCACTTAATTATAAGGAGAGATATATTAAGCTTTTCAGGCAATACACTAATGTTTTGGCTTGGTCCTATAAGGATCTCAAGACATATGAGGAAAACATGTTCAACAGACTAGGATGCTCTGTCAAAGTCATAACAGACAATGCTCAAGTCTTTAACTCAAGTAAGTTTGTTGCTTTTTGTCAGAAGTATAATGTTATTTTATCTCATTCAACCGCTTATCATCCATAGGGAAATAGATTGGCTGAATCCACTAACAAAAATTTGATGAGAATCCTTAAGAAAACTATTGCAGAGAATCTTGATGGTGAAATTATACAGCTGCATGTAAATGGGCAGTACCTCAAGTAGTATTTCCAATTCTGAAGCACAAGCATCATACTATAGATACCAGAGTGAATTCATTGTACAAATTCCATAGAATTTGAATTGGATAAGAAATATATGATTCCATGCCCGAGGTGAAGGCACTGATCTGCAGTTATTAGTGCTTATGTGGCAAAATAACAATCCCCTGGTGGAGCCAGATGTTGTAGCATCCATTGTTATTTAAGTTTATTTTCAGTTTTATCACAAAATGAAAGAAAAATATAAAATATAAAAGAAAAACCAAATATTATGTTATAACGAAAATAAAAGGAAATGTGGAGATTTGAAAGAGATGTTTGATTTTATATTATTAATGGCTTTTGGAAGTGATAAACCTAATAGAAGATCTGGGTCGTCCGAGAACCAAGCCATAGATCCGTCGGATATCACGTCGAAAGGTAATTAAGTTTTATTTTTAAAATAGGACCTGATAAATCTTTAACTGGCAGTTTTATTTCTTATCGGGTCCCTGTGGGAGTCAAAGGGATATTGAAAAAATGAATGTGATAAGGTTTTGTTCAAAAGGATTAAGGTCTCGTTGAGTTTTGAAGGATCAAACCATCCATTGAATGGGTGATCGGATGGTGATCGTGCTCAAATGTGTGCATGGATTAGTGGCTCAGGCGGACGTGATAGGTTTATGAAACAGAGTCTAAATCCTTTTCAGTTCCGTGTTAAGCTCTATTCCATGTAAATTAACTAATTTTGTTGTTTTAGCAAAATAATCAAAGTTAGAAGCGGATGACCAAAACTTCAAAGGGATGGTGTTCGTTCAGGTTTCCTTGTGTTTTGGCCAATCACAACACTTCCAATATGTACGTGGGCCCATAACCCACAAGTCCAAGCATGGAGCTCTTGTAAATTTGCAGTTTGCGGTGTTAAAATAGTCTGATTGTCATCAGGACACCTACAGAGTTACAACGTGCAGAATAATACCCAAACCACGTGCTTGAGTCATAGATTCGAACAGTGAACAGTCATTACCTTCTAATTTATGTTACTTCTCACTATTTTGTTTTCTTGAGGAGAATGAGGTGTCTTTTAACCTCCATTGTAATATTTTGTAATAATTTTTACTTTAGACAATTAGGAAATAGTTAAGCAGTTTGACAGTTTTGGTGATTACTAACTGTCTTATAATGTATAAAAGGAGGAAAATTTACAGAGAAAGGGTTGGAATTTTGGAGAAACTAGAGACTAGGCCACTATATTCTTGATAATATTGTTGATTAATGAAAGAATCAGAAGTTTTCCACACATTGTTGGGTATGATTTTGTGACTTCTTTGTTATGTGTCATCATATGTTTTCTTCTTTTAAGTATGGTAATGAAGTTGTAGGTCTTTATTTTCTTATGTAAATGAAGTTAAAATCCCTTTACAAAGTGCTCCTATACTTGAAGTTCCTCCCTCTGCAATTATTCTAAGTTACAAATAGTAGTTTCTATGTAAGGCAACATATTATCTTTAACTTCTCCAAGTGTTACAGATAGTATATTTTGTGTAAAACAACATATTGTCTCTAACTTCTTCAAGCTTTCTTCATTCATCATTTATATTTAGCAATCAAATGGATTTTTGAGATTTTCATGTCACTTAAGTATTGAGGGTTAAAAACCAAGTCTTTCAGGTCCTTCATTTGAGAATACAACATACAATTAAGTGACAAACAAGTGACAATAATTATAAACATTAATGTCTTAAGCACAATTTCTACACATCCAGGAAATTGGTTTCTTAAGGTTCAACATGATGTATCTAAAATGGCACGAGGTTACAAATTAGAGAAAGAAATGGGTATGAGGAAGGAATAATTGTGGCAAGAAGGAGTGCCACATGCTCAATTCATCGTTTTCATCAAGGAATTTATGTTCAGACCAATTGTGGAGTTGATATAAGTCGAACTCACATTGGGTTTCAGCGATTATATACTCTCAGTCAACTGGAGGTAGTCTCTCTAAATCTATGGCAGGGGTTATCATTGGGTTTTCATGTGTCATATTAGACATATTTAAGGTATGCAAAGTAAGGGTGATGATTACCAGGTGATTTAGCAAGTTTCTGTAATGTTGAAGAAGCACTTTGATGCTGGTGTGGTTGTTTGGTTATACTAAGCCTAGATGTGTAGTTTTTAAAAACAGAATGATTAAAAGGAAATAGTAGCAAATCATTTATTTATTTATAAAATGGGAGGATTAACCATTTCGGAATACCCATTATGGGAGTGGGTCATTTATTATGGTAAGGGTCAAGGAATTGAACGAGTATATAATGGTCAATTGATCGTCGAATGAGATATGGACAGTTGGCAGAGGCGAGATGGTTACTAGCTTTTGGTAGGAGCGGGAGCAATCGATGGTGGTTTTCGGCAGGGCAAATGGTAAGTGGTTTATGGGGGCGGGTCAGATGTACATTAGGGGCGGACATGTAGCATTGGCGGAGTTTTTAAAACATATTTTCGGACCCCCACACCCCCCGCCCCCCCCCCCCCCACAACCCTTGGCTAAATGTCGAAGAGGCGGGGGGGGTCTGAAGTGCTTCCCTTGCCCTTGATATGGGCCAAGAGGATCTTGGCAGTTGATACATGCGCCTTTTTTTACATATACGAAAAAACATCAACATCAAGTCAACTTTATTTCAAATTGTGATTATTCATTTAATTAAGCTTAAACTAATTAAACATCTAATTAACCATAATGTGCAACATGTAAACGAGTGCACAATATTTCTTGGGATTATTCAATTTTTTCAATTTTTTTTCCTTTTTTTCATTTTTTATTTTTTTCTTTCATTTTTTCAACAAGTAAATGTAAAATACAAGGTAAGTTACAACATGAAGCTTACTCAAGAAGAATCGAGGATGATAGTGTTAAGTTTTGATATGTTCTATGCTAGAGCAATTTATTTAGATTTTCACAGTTAGCAATCACATCAGCATTAAGATAAACTGCAATTAGAACATAAATATAAATCGCAGTAGAAAAGCCAAGAGAAGAGGACACAAGATGTGGTGCTAGCTAGGGACAAACCCCACAATGTGTGGGGAAACCCTTTGATCAAATCTTCTTTTATCTTCAAAGTTTAGCAAAGAAGGAGAGAGAGAGATAGTACATTTACAACAGAAATCAACACTTTGACTTGTCTAGATCTAAGCATAGATCATATCCTATAACAATGAGATCAGTTGAAGACATTTTTCTTCCTATCATCGTGTTGTATCTAGTCCTCTAGTTGCACCACTGCATACTGCACCATGCTGCACTAATCATCATTATCATCATGCTGCCCATGTCCATGATTTTATCCATTATAATGCTGCTCAAACTAATGTGCATCATCATCATGCTACTGCCCCTGCTAATGTATCATTGTACTACCCATGCACATGATCTCATAGTGCTGCCCATCATGCTACTGCCTCTGCCTATGTATCATTGTATTTCCCACATATATGATCTCATAGTGCTGCCCATCATGCTGCTACCTTTGCCTTCTCGTTGCTTCACATGCTGCAACAATTTGCTTATGTTGATATCAGTCTTAGTTGCTTGCTATGGCTTGCAGCCTAGCAAAGAAGCTAGGCTATAGTTCCACGCAATCCCATTACACACAGTGTATTGGTATTCTTCAGCTATAGGTTCCCTTTCATTGTTACGTGTCTCTATGACCTATGCATAAGAGTCTCCATGAACTACGTATGAGTGACTAGAGTCTCGATACCCTGATCTACTTCACATAGTAGCTTCATCTACACTGCCAGATCTGCATACATCACAGCGACTATCCTTGATGACTACAATTGTTCCTTTTATTGACCAGCGTAGATATGTTTCTCATGCCCAGCATATATATGTTAAGTGTAGAGCGTTGACTATCTTATGAATGTTGTGCGTGTATATTCTTATTATATATATACACATATCGTAATACCATGGAAGCGTTTACCTCTTCACTGCGGCTATAACCATGACTGTGTTTACATTTTATGACAGCGTGTAACTTTAACTATTTCATTATGGTGCGTGTTATATATATATATGCCATGACTGTGTGTAGAGCATAGGGTTTCCAGCATATAAGGTCCAGCGTATGGTAGTGTCTAATGCATTATATAGCCTGTATGTATCATGGTTTGAACAACATATTACATCCATTGTGAACTGCATATATGAATCATCCAGCATATCTGAATAGTGTAATATGTCCACCGTATCACATCTTTTATCAACTACATATATGAACCATATCACATCTAGCGTGAACTGCGTATATGAAAGATTATGGCTTGTGTGCCTGCGTATTTACGTGGATCATCCTCATTGCCTGCGTGGATCTACTAACACGTAGATTAGGGCATGCGTCACTACGGTCTGGACATTTACATGGATCATCCTTATTGCTGGCGTGGATGTGCCTTCATCTGCTACGTGGATGTCTGTGTGGATCTAGGTCTTCATTACAGCGTAATTTAGTAGGGCTTCTTTCAAATGTAGCTTCACCATATTACTGCGGCTACCCTTCATGTTACTGTGGCCACCTTTTGTGACTTGTATGGACAACGTATTAGTATATTAGGCCAATGCAATCTATAGTGTATCTCCTTCTCCAAAAACCCAAGACGTGGAGAGGAGATCACTTGAATTGAGTTGCCAAATGACTTCAAATCCTCTTCTATTTATACTAATGTGTAGATGATGAATAGACACGACATTTGGGCTTCTTGAGCCCACGTAAGAGCTGGTCGGCTTGATAATAATTACATAACCAAAATAAATTCATATCTCTATAAATACTTATCAGAATCGGATGATCTTTGGATCGATCCTACACCTCTCGACGAGAGGGACCCAATAAAAATATTAACTACCATAAATAAGTTGAGCCGCATGGAGTTTGTACCTAGTTGCCAATTCAACAGATAGCAAAAGGAAGGATTCAAACCATGAAGAGGGAGAGCCCATTGCATATTTCACTCATGACAAATGGAAGAAGGAAAAAGGAGGTCCATCAAGGAAGCCTCCTCCTCAAAATAAAAAAGGAAGGAATGAAAGATCGTTATCTCATATCGAATGTTTCAATTTCCACAAGAAAGGTCATTATGCTCAAGACTGTCCCGAGAAGAGAAAGAGGCCACATTAAAACACCATAAACAACAACAATAACAAAAGAAGAAAATGCAATCAAAGTAATAACCATGATAGAAGATATGAAAGAAGAAGAAGAGACTCCTCAAGCAACCGTGAAGAAGGTCATCCTCCTCAAAAGAATTCAAGGGCTCTAAGGTATGAAAGTAATGTTGTAAATAAATCTGAATACATTCTTATTTCTTCCCTTTCTAGTTCTTCTCCACCATATTCGTGGGATAGTTGATTGGTTGATAGTGAGGCCACTCATCATTTCTCTAGATACATTGAAGTCCTCTTTAATATGGTAGAGAGGGAGGCTAAATTGTAGATCATTCTTGGAGATAAATCCACTCATCCCGTGAAAGGATTTGGGTCCATCAAATTTTAGCTGAATTTTGGGGAATCGATTTTGTTGCATGATGTTATGTATGTAACAGGATTAATGAAGAGTTTGGTATCTATATCTACATTGGAAGATAAAGGGATGAGAGTTTCCTTCATCAAAGGAAAACTTTTGACTTGGCCTGTTTACTCACCTATGAGAGATGCATTCACATTAGGATCAAGATTTGAAGGACTCGATAGAGTCACTGGAAGGCCACTTCTAGTATTGGTTCATAATACCAATCATCTGAGTAAGTTATGAAACCACGAGTTCTCTCATTTACATTATGGGGCACTTCTAAAGTTGAGAAAATTGGTCTCATGTATCCCCAATGTTCAAGCTCATCATGATGGAGTTTTCCAAGTTGTGCGAGTGGAACTAAAATAAGGGGACCATTCCCCTCTAGTAAGAACAAAAAAAATGACGTCCTCCATCTTATTCATTATGATATATGTGGTTTGATGCTTATACATTCCATTGGTGGTCATCTCTACTACATCACCTTTATTGACGAATTCTTGAGAAAGACGTGGATATACCACCTTAAGAAAAAAGACAAATCCTTTCAAATATTCAAGGAATTCAAATCCTTGATCGAAAATCAAATAGGAAAGAGAATCAAAGTATTCAGGTTTGACAATGGAGGGGAATACATGTCAAACCAATTCATAGAATTTTTCAAGAAACAAAGAGTCAATGAGGAAACAATTGTGCCATATACTCTTGAACATAATGGTTTAGCTGAAAGGAAGAACATGTCTATAGTAGAAGTTGCATGTTCCATGCTCCATGACCAAAAGGTGCCAATGTTCCTTCCAGTAGAAGCCACATCTACTACTATATATGTTCAAAATAGGGTGCCTCATCAAGCATTAGAAAACAAGACCCCTAAAGAAATATTCATAGGTGTCAAGCCTGATATTAACCATCTTTTTGTATTTAGATGCCCTGTATATTTTCATGTATTGAAGGATAAAAGGAACAAATTGGAATCTAAATGAAGAAAAGGTAAGTTTGTGGGTTATTGTAACAATTATAAATCATATATAATATATATTATTGGTCAAAGGAAGGTCGAAATTAGCATATACGTAACTTTCAATGAAGATGTAGCTCTTGGAAAACCAATAGATCTTCCTCTACCTCCTCCTCCCAAGGAAGAGAATGATGACTAGGATATTCTAGATGGTCCTACCATGCTTGAGTCTGATATGGTTGATGATCCCATGGAGCCTGTGGATCCATTAGATTCTCCTTCAAGTGATCCTCTTACTAGGAAGAGACCACTTTGGCTTTGTGATACTCTACAAAATGCTCAAAGAAATTTTCCCATTCATAGATCATTTAGAGAAAGGAAGCAACCATGAAGATTTCAGGGATATGTTGCAACCATGAGCACTATGACTCAAGAAAAACCATATTCATTGAAAGAAGTAGTAAAAGAACAAGTTTGGAAGGATGTTATGGCTTAGGAATATGAATCAATTGTGAAAAATTATGTATGGGATGTTGTTCCCAGACCGAGTGGGAAATCCGTTGTGACTTCAAAGTGTCTATTTAAGATCAAACATGGAATTGATGGCAACATTGAGGAATACAAATAAAGGTTCACAATTCGAGGATTCTCTCAAAAAGAGGGAGAAGATTATGATGACATATTTGTTCCTGTGGCTCGATATACAACCATATGTTCAATAGTTCCCTTACTTCTATTCATGGATGGACTCTTCATCAAATGGACGCAAAGATTTATTTCCTGCATGGCATGTTATAGGAAGTAGTATATGTTGAGCAACCACAGGGATATGAAGTGGAAGATCTAAGAACACATGTTTGAAAGTTGAAGAAGGAATTGTATAGATTGAAGCAAGCTCCCTGAGCTTGGTATGCATGCATTAATAGTTACTTAATGAAGCTAGGATTCACAAGAAGAAATGTCGATCCAAACCTCTACTTCAAGATAGTCCAAGGTATGTCATTGATTTTGGTTTTATATGTTGATGATCTATTATTGATAGGTAGTGAACCTCAGTTGATCGAGTTAAGAGGGAGTTAGCCTCTGAACTTGAGATGAAGGACCTTGGTCTCATGCACTACATTTTAGGCCTTGAGGTGTGGCAAAGGCCTAGTGATATTTTCCTTTCACAAGGAAAATATGTTGTGAAGCTTCTGGAAAGATTTAGAATGATTGAATGCAAATTCATGACTACACCAATGGAAATGAATTTTAAGAAATTATGTGGAGAAGCCGCAGGACCCTATTTGGAAAGTCCATCTGAGTATATACAATTGATTGGGGCTCTGATTTTCCTTGTGAACACTCATCCAGATATATGCTATGAATTAAAAACATTTAGTCAATGGATGACCGAGCCCCTCCATGCACATTGGATAGCTTCCAAACATGTATTAAGATATTTGCATGGGTCGATCACACTTGGCCTGAGATATTCTGCCGAAGGTGTTCAACTTCATGGATACACTGATGTTGACTGGGAAGGAAATTTTATCGATGGAAAAAGTACATATGGATGTTGTTTTAGCCTTCAATCTTCCATGATATCTTAGATGAGTAGGAAACAACAATCTATATAATTGAGCATCGTTGAAGAAGAATACATTGTTGCTAACATGGCTAGCTACAAAGTCGTTTGGTGGAGGAAAATCTTCATAGATCTATTTAAGAAGGTCCTAGACACTATAGTGATATATTGTGACAACAAGAGTAGGATCCATTTGGAAGAGAATCTCATGTTCCATGATAAGTCCAAGAACATTGAGATTCGATATCACTTTATTCGAGACATGGTGCAAAGAGCAGATGTCAGACCCCATCACATATTGATAGATGAATATATTGTAGATATTCTCACCAAGGAATTACCGAAAGTAAATTTCTTGGTCTTGAGAAAGCAGCTTGGATTGATGGATGTGGCCCCTCTATATAAGGGGTAGCACTGATCGAGGACACTAAGACAACTCTTCCTACCATGTTTAAGCTCCCAAGGTGACGAATTGAGATAGAGGGCTCCTGGGGTTAAGGGATCTCTAGAAAATAGGGTACTCCCCTATATGTTACCCATAGGGTTAAAGATGATACTCCCCTATCTTTATAGGGTCGAAGAATGTTTCTCCCTTGTCTAGTCTTAGCATAATAAACCCCAGTTGGCATCATACCCATAAGTAAGGCTTATCAAGAATATCATTACTCCTTTAACCAATGAGTTGAGAGTGTACTTGGGGTGTACAACCAAATTCAATTATGATGTAGGTGTTCTACTATATGACTATTGAGATTCATTAATGGGAAGATTGGACAGAAATAGAACTGGGTTGAGAGTTTCTCCCCTCTTGATGTTTTGGATTGAGAATGAGCTCCCCAATGAGATTTCAAGGTCGAAGATGTGCTCCCATGTATGATGAGTTATCCTATTGCTCGGTATGGGTGGAAGATATTACTCCCTGATTCTTATTCATTTAGATCTAAGAAAGATTCATCGCATATAGTTGAGGAGGTACATCATAATCAATTGACAGATATTGGCAAGTGGAATTCTTCCTAGTTGAGAGGGAGTGTTAATTTTTGCAACTAGGGTCAAATTCCACCTTGCACAACTTAGATGATTAATATGATGCTTGCATTAAATTCATCTTTTCTAGAGGAACAAAATTGACCTAAAGATCACCCTATTTGGTCAAGAAAAAGTTGATTTTTGACTTTTTTATTCATACATGTATTATGGAATGGGTAGGCCCTAAGCACATGTGAAATTGGTTAGGTCAAACTCAACCCCAAGTGGACCCTCAGGAAAGCCTATAAATAGAAGCAACCTAAAGCTCATTTCATCAGATTGATCAAGCCATATTCTATTCTTCTCTTTTTTCTTGGTTTGCATAGGTTTGAAGGAAGGAGTTCGCATAAGGGTCAAAAAACACAAGGGTGAAGATCACACTAATATAAGGTTTTCTGGTTCCTAGATGTTGTCATAGAACTTGGCATTTTAGTCCCTATACACTGGCACATAGTGGTCAATACAACATCCAAATACCCCTAGACACTGCCACAGAAGCTTAGGGGAACGTCCATGGTTTCAAAAGCAAATATGAAGGTATCGGTCCCTGTACGCTGGCACAAAGTGGTCCTAAGATAGTCCAGGCAATCCTGGGTGCATGCACAGTAACTAAAAGAGAATGTCTGAGGGTTTGGAGAATATAAGGGTAAGTTTGACCCTGGACGCACACACAGAGTCTTCCTGGGAGCATCCAAGCAGTCACAGATTCCCTCACACAGTGTATGAGAGAGCGTCCAGAGAGTTTCAAACGCATGTAGTGAGTTTTGTTGAGAGAATCCAAGGTTTTGACTTTAGGTTTGAAAAAAATCTTAAGTTGGATTTAGTGATCTAGTAGATCTGGGTTTCTCTCTACTAGTATATAGATGTGTAAATCTATAATGTAGATATATTTTTTAAATCTCTGCTACAAATATATGTATTGGGCTCATTGTACTCTCTGATGAATTTTTTTTATGACAATCTATTAAAGAAGAATAGTTGAAAGAGTTTCCCCCTTGTAGGTTTTTTCCCTGGTCTTGGACCAATCTGTTGTCTCTTATGGTTGTGTTGTTGTCTTCTTTTTCATTGCATATATTTTTATATCTTTAGTTTCAATTAATGATTGGTTACATTGCTAATAATTGGATGCATTATCAATGAAGAAGTAAATTGGGCTAAAGTAACTAATACATCATAGAACAATCAAAAATATTAACAGGTGAACTAGTCACCCTATGCTCATATAACTCCAAGAAGTACCCTAGGCCCCTAGGAGCTCCTAGAGCTCAATGTTTAACCCAATTAAGATTCATCCATTTAGGGAATGTCTCTCTCTAAAGGTTAACAAATTTTCCCTCCCAAAGGCTTTGTGAGGAGAATAACAACCTAACCATCCATCCATGGGAGCCTCATTACTCCTCCCAACAGTGTATAGATGATGGCACATAGATCACTAAAGGGCTTCTACAAAAAACACTGCCTTACAACTAGTAATTCTAGTCTTAGTGATTTTAGCAATCCTCTGTTTCTTCTACATATAGGATACCAAAAAAAAAATCATGTTAAATAAAATATTTAACTAAAATTACTCCCTCTCACTGAGGGAGATCACAAGCCTAAGCTTTTCCAATTCATGAAGTTTCCCTAGTGCCTATTCTATATAATTTTCTTTCATACAACTAAACTCTCTCCGGTTTAAGGTGCATGTTGCAATAAAAAGAATCCACCTAGAAACCTGCTTATCATGGGATCCAATAACCTAAAGAATTACCAATCAACATGCTATGCTTCTGAAAGTTCACTTCCATTGGGAAGTCCTTTATTATAATTACAGGGAGGGTTCAATAAACAATTCCCTCTAAGACTGATGAGATAAAACATTCTTCAATTTATAACCATGAGTCCTACTCATCTTATTCAAGACCCAAAGGTAGCTTCACAGTATGCACTTCTTAATTATAAATATCAGCCATTCATGCAAGGATCTTATCTTTCCTCTAAAGCCTCTTCATCAATCAAGGAGACTTCAAATACATCCTTATCAATGAAAATTTGAACCATTTCATCTCTCTGGTGTACTTTCCATTCCATTCAATGCAAGATCACACTTTGGTATATCACAATATTATGATGCAAGTCTTCAAACATTTAAAAAAGATTCTCTTATGATGCAAGAGATTATCTAAGAATACTTCAAACAATATTGTAGTGATGATGCATAGATATTATTCCAATTATTCGAGAAGTCATCAATATTTAAGCGTAGTTCTCATATTATAGTATGCTATCATATGGAAACCTTTATTAAGTTAGGAACCAAGCAATATGTCAAGTTGAAATCTATTCAAAATTGTCACCTCTTTATCGCCAATGCTACTTAAGGTTTGTGAAAGAGAGACTTAACCATTCTTATTTGACAAAACTGAATTCAAAAGGTAGATGCTTGAATCATAGACTTTCAATTATGTCTTATTCCATATTGATATATATAGCCTTCAAGAGTGTTCAAACAAAAATCACTATTAGTAGATACCTACTTTATATTTCTGTAATTAGACATATTTAATAGTAGTTACTGCCCACCATAATTCATGGAATTCTTTTGATTCTTTATATTTTGGTAATTAGACATATTTACCAGGAATCATTTCCCACAATCCTTTATGGAATTGTTTGCATTCTTTAGGTAGGATTAAAAAAACAATTTTGTTGTACATAAAGATTGTAACAATACCAAAAGTTTAATAATCTATTGAGGCCTTTCTCCACCAAAGCTGTGATACCATGTTATTTTTTATGGTATGTTCTATGCTTGCAACAATTACTTCAATTTCTTACCATCATTAACAATAATTGTAGATAGAACATCAACAATATGTACAAGAAGATATGAGATGCTTTTATTGCAAAAAACGGTTCAAATTATATACCTAGGTAGGTACTCATTCAAGAATGGTCATTCCCTTGGAGACATGACTCTTCAACACTAATTATTATTTAATTATTCATTATATATATATATATATATAATATTTAGTATTATATATATAGATAGGATATAGTATATAAGATATATATATATATATATATTATAATTAATATATATATATATGATAATATATAATTATATAGTATAGTATATATATAATAAGTATTATATGAGTATATAATATGAGATATATAATTATATATAGGAAGGGAAATTAGCCCCTCGTTGCAATCTTTAACAAATCATATATGAGGAGTATGGTGGTTAATAATAATTTCCAATGCTATATTGAGCTTAACACATATGGATGTATGCTTGAGAAATTTTTTGAGGTATTCATGTTTATCATCCTATATATTATGGTAAGTTTGTAGGTTGGAAAAAACAAGTTTTCAAAGCACACCCTTATGTTTGTAGCCTTGATCTTCATCCTTACATACAAGTAATCCATGTAAGCATCTTTATTTGTGTACATTTTTTTATATGGTTATTAATTGTTCATATCTTATAAATTACTAGTCAAGATAAAATTCAATGGTTACACTAGAAATTTCACTTTAGTTAGCCCTGGCCTTCTAGCCAGTTAGGTTAGGTTTAGGCTTAGGTGCATTTCAGTTTCCTTTTGCATCACATCATCCTTTCATTTTTATTTTATTTGTAGTCTTTTCATTTTCTTTGTTTTCTTGCTTTGGTTTTCTTGTTACGTCATGGCTCCCTCTTTCGTGTTTCTTTAATAAGATCGCGCATGAAAACTATTTTGTTTGGCTCAAAGAGAAATATGTGGCAAAGCTTTGAAAGGGAAATTGTGATGACGAGCAACTCTTGGCTAATTTGTGTTCTTGTTATGATCCAGGTGGATATTGGTGGCCACCTGGACCCCACCATTGTCTTTCTCAGCATTTTCAGTTTCCTTAATTGTAGCACAACTTACTATTTTTAGCAGTTTTTCGGGTCCCGAACTTCTGGAGCCGTTTTGAGGCCCTAAACGACGTTTTTTGGGGAATCTGGGGGCAACATGGGTCCATAAAATGGACCAATGTTGCTCATTCCAACAATGATAGTGCTCGAATAGATCTTTCTAATGAGCTATTGTACGCATCAAACGGAGATCATATGCTAAAGTTACGACCCCGGGAAGTTGATGTACCAACTTACCCCCAAACGGGGCCCACAGTTTGGCGTTTCATCTCCTAGGGTTAGGTTTTGGAATGTTAAGGGTTTTTCATTGTTCTCAACAATAAATAGGCCTTCGAGCCTCATTGTAACACAGTTCAGAGGCATGTAGCCATCACATCTCTTCTCAGAGATAAGCTACCATCGCCCTAGCTAGTTTATTTCCATTTCTGATTGTAAGCATGTTTCAGTATTTTCCATTAATGAAATGAAGTATTATTTCCGCTGCATCTTTGTGTATATGGTTATCTCGGTAATTTGTTGCGTTCCTGTTTAAATCTGGATCACATATATATGAAGTATGGATAATAGTGCCGTTGCGTCCAGAATATAGACTTGCCTTTGAAAATCGAGGTTTCAATGTTTTTTCGAGAACAAATGAATACATGGAAAAACCATGTCCGGCCTAAGGCCAGACTTGAAATGTTATATGCTCCAATCCATAATAATCGGCGGGTCCAGAAGACATACGCTCTCTTTATACACATATCTTTGGGGCTTGGTTGATAGCGATCTGTGATGGGGCTCTCGACCCGAAATGTATACATTTGAGTCAATAAAACCCGTCGGGTCCGGAAGCCATGAATGCCTTGTGTTATTTGTGATGGGCCTAAAAGGGTTTACGCCCATTTTGTGGAGTATTTCGGTTATGAGGAATTATGATGGAAAAAAGGACGCGACGGAAGATTTCGTGAGTTAAGCGCACCGACAATTATGATAAGGGTGGGGGTGATTGTTTGTGCGGGCATAAATGTATCATGCATGTTTGTGAAGATTAAAAGGTCTCAATGAAGGGAGTGAATAAAGGGCTAGGATGTGTCAGGAATGAACCATTGCTCTTTGTCGAGGCATATTTTCCATGCCCGATGGCTAAGCCATTGAATAAAACAGATCATTCCGACAAATGAAAAATCAAACTTCTAGGGGACCGATTCAAAAATTTGTTATCAGAGCATGTTTTAATAGGGTGGTAGTTGTGGCCACAACACAGCCAAAGCCAACTTCTCGACATGGGCATAATGCATTTCAGTGTCGAGGAGATTATGACTAAGGTAGTAGATAACATTTTTGTTTCCTTTGTCGTCGTCTTGGACCAAGACCATAGCAACGGTGCTAGGGGTTGCAACTAGGTAAAGGAAGTAATCTCAATAATAATCCGGGGGATGCAACAAAGGAGCATTTACAAGGACCACCTTGAGATCATCAAAATATTTATGGTCAACCTCATCCCATGCAAAGGGCGTTCCTTTCTTGAGAAATCGGGTAAATTTTGTAGCTAGCCCAACATAATTGGGTATAAAATGATAGAGAGAATTTGCCTTTCCTTGCAGGCTCTGGAGTTGGTGCAATGAAGATGGAGGGGGTAAATTTACAATGGCCTCGAATTTAAGTGGATTAAGGTGAATACCATCCTTGTAAACGATAAAGCTGAGGAGTCTTCTAGATTCTACGCAGAAAACACATTTATGTGTGTTTAACTGAATGTTGTAGTGTCGACAACAAAGAAAAATCTACCGAAGATGGTCAGGGTGATCTTGGCGCTTACGAGAATGAGTGGGAAGGTCATCCAAGTAAGGCTAGATGATGTTGTGAATATCGTGAAACACATATGACATGGCCTGCTGAAATGCAACCCCAAAATTTTTAAGGCCGAAAGGGAGCTTTTTATACGCGAATGTACCCCATGGACAGATAAAAGCTGTCTTTTCTTGATCGGATAGTGCAATGTTAATCTAGTTGTAACTAGAAAAACCATCCTTAAAGGAAAACATGTCGCTCCCAGCACATTCATCAATGATTTGATTAATGAAGGGAGTAGGGTAGTTATCCTTAGGACAGGGATGATTGAGATCACGATAATCAACACAAAAGTGGATCGTGCCTTGTTTTTCGTCACCGGGACAATATTTGACAACTAATCTATAAGAGGGATGGGATAGATGAATCCAGCTTTAAGAAGTTTTTCAACTTCACCCTTGATAGCGGCGACCTTCCTAGGGTGCACTGGGTGGAGCCGTTGTCGAACAAGCTTCATGTGAGGATAAGTTGGTATTTTGTGCACAACAATGCTAGGATCAATTCTAGACATTTCTTCGTAGGACGACGCAAACACATCACGAAATTCTTGAAAAAGACGAGTATAGGTCTTGATCTCATCTGGAGAACAAGTTACCCCAATATGGACATGTTCAACGATACCAGGCTTGATAGAAATATTAATCCACATCATTTGGGTAATATTACCCAAATTTCCTTCCAACCATACTTCATGAGTCATGATCTGTGGCAGAAGTGAGAGGGAAGGAAATGAAGAAGAGAACACTTCGAAATTGGTAGACATGACCGTCAGGTGAGGCAGGAACGAGGAACGACGATGAGTGTCAGTCCAAGGTGGTTCCTTGAGAGACATTACTTCCATGATACCTTCATCAATAAGTAAAGTCTTGGCTAAGGGATCAAGCAATTCCAAAGCGCCAAGCCATGGGGATTGAGAATACATATCGAGAGAGGTATTCGAAACAGAAGAATCAGAGGATGCAGAACTTGAGGCCGAAACAATTTCCACGTAATTGATTTCGGCAGGACTAAGTGGCATAACCTCGCCCAAAGTATCAACAAGATCTAGTGAAGGTATCACCCAAGGGTCATATTTGAACGAGACCATGTTTACAGAGGCAACATGAGGAGGTGGGAGTGGAAAAATTCCCATTAAGGAAAAATCTTTGAAAATACCTGCCCCCGCACTCTCATAAGGAGCACCAGTGTGCTTGACGTACGGAAAATTGCCATTTGAGGAGGAAGAGGCAAAGAAGGACAACTAGTTGAGAGTGACAATCTTCCCTTGATGGGGAAAACGAATCACGCGGAATAGGGAGGAGGCTACAACATGCATGGCATGGGTCTAGCTCCGGCTGAGTAGAAGATTATAATTGAGATTAGCGTCAACAATCTCTACCTCAACTTGTACTATATTTCCCTCCAGAGTAATGGAAAGGTTAGGTAAGACACTAAAAGGTCGCGAATCATGCCCATCGAAAGTTTCCAAAGTGTTCGAGGATTGGTTCAAAGCAGGAGAACGAATGGCCTTCCAGCATGCGCTTGACATGATGCAGGTGCAAGCACCTTCATCGATGGCAGTCCTGTGGATGGTATTTTCATTAATGATTACCTAAATGAGAAAGAAAATCTGATAAGGCAAACACGGAACATGGTTCTCTAGATTAAAACATATCAAATTGGAATCGGTGGGATCAATACCCCCAATAGCTGACAACAAAGATTTCCGCTGTGATGGGCAGCTTTGGAGCACCTCGAGAGCCGAAATAATCGATGGCGCTTGAGCCAAATCCTCAACAATATTATAGTGTTGAGCGGCTCGGGCGTTGGGATTGTACGAGGATTTCCTTAGCACACCTTGAGAGGGTGGCCGTATAGCAGAATCAGGGTTAGGGCGCTTGATACGAAGAGGGCCAGAATTTGTGGTAGAAGAAGAAGGGGTGCTTCTTTCTCTTTCCTAGTTGTCGGAGAAGGAGCTTGGTAACCTTTTGATCTAGTAGCTACACTAATAGGTGTACTCATCATGAACACTTGAGATCCCGAGGAAGAAGATGATTGAGGTTGGTCTACCATTTGGGTCTGCTGAGACAGAAAAGGCTCTTTTAGTATAGCTGGGGTCCCTTTGAGCAAACGACTAACTTCGGACCAACGGGGACAATCCTTGGTATAGTGATCCTCCCCACAAATGAGGTAGGGATACTTAGGTCTTCATTGTGAAGAACCAGCAAACTATTTGGGAGGACCCTGTTTTGGGGCATCGATTTTACCCTTGCCTTTTCCTTTCTTCTTATCTTTCGAGGATTTGTCCGCTGCAGTAGATTGGATAGCGTGGACCTCTGAGGTTTTACTAGGGTAGGTGGATTCTGGGAAGAACTATTGGGAATAGTGTTCGAGACCAACTTCTATCTCGAAGAAGATTTAGCAGGGGTATTGGAAACTAAACCAATAACTCCTTCAATAGGGGGTGCAGGCTGCATCTTTGATGTCGTGGGATCAGATGATGGCCGCAGAGCATCGGGTAATAACTCATACAAAGTTCCTGACTGAGAGTAAATGAGATCTAAGTACTAGGCACGAGCAATGGCTTGTCCTTTAGTAACGCACCCACCCATATCTATATCGTGAGCAATTAGGGCCACAAATGACTTAATGAACTATTATGTGAGCAACTGATCAATAATCTCTAATTTGATCAGACGACGTCTACGTTTCCATTCATGGATTTGATCGGAGATAGGTGTTGAAGTATCTTGCTTAAGCGATGTGAGGAAATAGGTGCCAGTTTCATAGCAAACCAACAGTTGGAAATGCATGAGGGAATCCATGGCTAAAGAGTTAAAGTCATAGTAAATACTTCGAGGAAGCTTGTTGTACCACTTGGCTGCAGTACCTGTGAGGGTTTGTTGGAAAAGGCAAAGATGAATGGAATCATCAATGTAAGAGTTCAAAGAGAAATAGAGGTGATATGTCATCACGTGGGCTTGAGGATCTTCTTTTGCTTTCCCATCGAATTTAGATAATCGCTCAGTATCTTGGACGACACCAGAGGCCAGTATGGTGAATGAAGAATTGGATCATTCGTAAGGTGAGACACATTTGCCAACTCTAGTGTGGCCAAGAATGGCAATTGAGTACTGAGCATAGTGCATCTACTACTACACGGTTTGCTGCAACGGTTGCAAGGGTTGCCCTTGTGATTGTTGTAGTTGACCTTGCTGCAGGATCATTTGCCCTTACTGTTGTGCGAATAGCCCTTGCTGCAACAAGGGTTGCCATTGCGGTAACAAAGGTTTCCCTTTTTGTTGTAGAGGTTGTCCTTGTTGTTGCAAGGGTACTTGAATAGTGCTCGGAAAATTTCCGAACTGAATCTAACCATATCCACCTTGGAAAGTGTATGAACCAGGCTGAATGTACTGCCCAGACTGAAGGGTGTAAGGCTAATTAACCATTCCTTGAGAACCATATGGAACGTAAGGAGTTTGGTATTGGACATGAGTCCCATAAGGCTGTGGATACTAGACATTGCTTGACCCAGACAGACCAATGGGATTTTGAACCTGTTGGTACTAGACATTGCTCAATCCAGTAGGATCAACAGGGTTTTGAATAATGCCAGAAGAAGGTTGGTTTGAATACCAAGCATGTGAGCCTGTGAGCCACTCATCTTGGTGGCACATGACACCGTAGAAACATTCAATTTCTGCCCCCTAGGCGATGGCATAGCTTGGCCACTGACCAAAGGGATGGAGGAACTAACAAAGACATTCCTCAAGACCGCCAGTTGAACCAGACAGGTGACTGGGACAGATGATATAAGAGGTTTCAGAATGGTGGGTTGCACTGGGATTGAGTTAACGGCCTATTGGGAGGTCGAGTTTGCAATGAATAGACATGTAGTATGCATGGCACTTGACGCCCAAACATGGTTATGGTAAAGTGATGAGGCACTAGGTGTACCTAAAACCAACTGTGCAAAAGACACATAATTAGGCGGTACACTCATGGAAATGCTCCCAGTATAGGGGAAACCTTCAAGAGGAAAAGGATGTTCTTCTTCCTCAACAAGGCATGGAGTAGAAAATTCTGACTCCTCCGGAGAGGTGACTAGAGCATCGCCTTCGGGTTCCATATTTGGGAACAAACGACGACAAACAACTGAAGAAGTACAAGGGGATAATTCTAAAGGAACACCCAGCTGATCATATGGACTATACGGACGCTGCGATGATATCACAACAAGGTCAAAAAAAGGATTCGAAGGATAGATAACTAGTCCAAGCTGACCGTCAGTGGTCGGGGAACTCTCGAGAGTTTTAATGGGATTATCTGGAGATTTCAGGCCAAGATCAACAGGTGACCTAGTATCTGAGGTAGGCGGAGGATGAGATGAAAAAGGTTGAATGCTCAGAACTATTCCAAGTTCAACACCTTGGTACTCGAGTGACTGGTAATTTAGGAAATGGCTCCTCAGGAAATCTTTCAGGCAGAGGAGAGAAAGAGGAGCTAGGTGAACCAGATGGTTCAGCCACGATGACCTTGCCTTAGCTAATAGAAGAGAGAGAGATAAACTTCAAGGCTTTAAAATGTTATTTAAGGGAAACTCACGATTTGGTATATAAAATACTAACAAGATGTTATCATATCGTGGGTAATCAATTTATTAAGATGCATAAATAGACTGGTGCTTTTCCATTTTTTAAGAGTCGAGAAAGAAAAAATATGACTATTTCGCTTTCGATTGGAAACGAGCTTGAAAGGACAAGTGAAAAAATGATCTTTTAAGTTTAATGAGTCAAAAGGATCAAATTACTGGTCCAGATGATCTAGGTAAAAAGGATTACCAAGGAACCATGAACTGTAGAATACCCTGGCGAACCGAGAAGTACGGGCAGATAATCTCCCTGAATGCTGTGTTCGGTGTATCACGTTTTCAAGGCGGCCGACTCAGCTTCATATGGATAAAGAATTGCAGCCTAGAGGGGTATCCCATTATATACTCGATGGTATGGGGAGCACAAATCCATACTAGCACTGTCTAATGCTGAAGCTAATGACAGCTGTTAGGTTTAAAGACACTGGAACACGTCTCTAGCCTAGACCTTCTAGATATGATCGTTAGATTTCAAATGTGCCTTAGGTTAATTGAGTTTATCTTGAGTTATGTCTCATTTTTCAGGCCTTAGCAATGTGACTCAAAAAACCTTAAATGCAACTAAATGAGACAAGACCCTTTTAATTCGATGAATTGTCTACACTAGAGAGGGTAGGAAACACACAATCAAATGCAAACAACCAAGCAATTGAAAGCAAAATGATGCTTCACTACTTCATTTTTTGAGAAAATAAACTAATGAAAAATGCATTCCAATCCCTAATTTCCTGACAAGTACATTTTTAACAGTCCTTCTAAAATCAAAAGAGATCTTTTTCGTTTCGAATGCCAATGCAATCTTAGTATTTGATAATGCTGACTACCGTAGCATACTGATGCAACAAACTAGAATTTCATACTTTTTCATGAAACGATGAAATGAATTTTCGCATACAATACTTCAATGAAAAAGTTTTCGAGACAATTAGCTCTTCAAGCAAATGAAAACACGACAAGAAAAACTCGTTCGGACTAATAAAGCACTAACTTTACCAAAAACAAGACAAGAAATGTGATCCATGTCGGAAAAGAAACGTTTAGACAAGAAAATGAAAACTTTTAAAAATTGTGTAATGGAGGTCAAAGCCCTAACAGGCCCGCAAATGAAATGAAAGGATTAAATACACCAACAACTCGACTCACTGAGTTCAGAATCAGCTGAATGGATGACAATCTAGATGACCTAGTGCCACTAACCATCCAATGACCCAAGAAATCAAGCAGAAAGATGACAAACTAACAAGCAAACAAAACCAAATGAAAAACATATTTCTAGTCAAGGAGATGACAGTCTAAAAGGCTTATGGGGTCGAAATCATGAGAGAAAAACACACTGGCCAAGATTGGGGACAAACCCTAATTTTCACTTTTAGGCATCGATGTGATTGCCTAACTAACAACAAGCGCTAGAGAGAGGTCGATGCGATTGTGTCTAAGCATATCGTGCTGATTGGCGCAAATATCAGCGAATTAAGCGTGCTGAGCGAGCGGGCCAAGAAAAAAAAAATTAAAGCTGGGACCAGATCTGCTACTATGAATTTCAAACTCAGACAAGTAAGAAAAGGAAAAGAAACAGAACCAAAGGGAAAAAGTTGAACTAGAAAAGTTCACACAAAATCATGAAATCTCAAACAAGACAAACAAAAGGATTGGTTCCCCAATATGGTTTCCAATTTGTGGTGAAGTAAAATTATGAGTGTGAACACAAATAATTCCTCTAGTGTGATAATGGGTCTAGCCACAACTGATACATTCTATGGAATATTTCCTTAGGTTAGAACCAATTAAGAGGGCCTACCTCTTAGTACGCTTATCCCGTTTGATGGTGTCCTTGCTTGCTCACTCCAACTATTTCTCGTTTCCTTCTCCAAACACCTGAAACAAGTAAACAACAACAAACAACAACCGTGACAATAGAAAAATTGTAATTAAACCTATTTAAGAAGTCAAGAAACATTAAACCATGAACATGTAAGATGAAACATCATGTAAGAAATAAATTTATAGTTGCATATATATTGAATCAAGAAGAGATTACAACCATTGTCTTGATGTTGTCATTATCCTCCGACAAAACCAGGTTCCCACACACTTCTGTTAACATTCCATGATGGCCTCAACAATGATATTTTTAAGGCTCTTCCCTTTAGGCTTCACACTAAACCAAATTCATACTTCTCCCTCACACAACTAGAGAGCTACAATTATGAATAGCTTGTTGTTTACTCCAAACTTAATTAGCACTAGCACACCAACATTAACACTTCCACGCTAACTCTAGCTTGTGCTTGGGAAAAAGGGAGGTTTATATAGAATGAATGGATGGGAGATGGATCCTCTTCTCATGGGAGAAGGCCTTATCTCTTGAGGTAGTTCCATCATTATAGGGGAAAGGAGCCCAAACTAACATCCTCGACCCCATCTGGCCAAACCATTTACCAGACTTCCGTTACGAATCTTCTAGAGCTGGAAGCTTCGGCTCTTTATTTAAAAACTTTCCATAAGAGGATCGGCGTGACTGGAACAAAGCTTAGTCGCTCCAACCATCACTAGTGATAGTGTTAATCCTGACATATCGACGCGAGGAGTACAAGGGCCATTAGCACCAACCTTGTAAATTGGGAAAAACATAATATTTTGGGGAAATGATGCAAAAGGGAATTGTTCTTCTCATGAAGAGGGACACAATGGGAGTTTCTTCATGAAGGGAAAGCATGTAGGGTTCACTGTAGAGGTCCTCCAAGATCAAAGAACAGGGATTATAGGGACATTGACAAATGTTGTGTAACAGAAGGCCCACCTTCAAACATATGATCATAGTAGTTGGGTGAAGGTTGATAATGGTTGATTTAGGTTGCAGAGATGAGAGCACATCAAGATATGTAGTGGTTGCAAGGGGTTATTGGCTACCGACTAAAGACATTGTAGGAGAAAATTTCTCCTATGGGTATCACCCACAGGTGGTGGGTAACAAGCCCCAATGTCACCTCAACCATAATCCCTTGCTCTTTATGGATTTTGACCAATGGGAAGAGTCTTAGTAGGAAATAGATCACTTATAAAACATATTCTAGGGTTAATATACACAATTATCTCACTAATATATCTTTAAGAAAGACACAATTTGAGTTCAAGGCTTCATAAGGCTCTCCAATCACCAGAATACTTCCTCCCTAGAAATTTGCACCAAGCCTGAGCCCTCTTTTCTAGACTTGTAAGGACCGAAATTTAAGAGAGAGAAAAGATGGATAAAATATGAGATTGTTGGCATTATGATGTATGTGTTGTACTTGATGGTAACCCATTTGTAGCAGAACAACTCACTTGTATATGGTAACTAGATAAATCTAGAGAAGAGATAGATGTGACGGAATGCATGACAACAATGTTTACAGATGTGATGAAATGCAGGGCAGCTTCAAGGAATTAGTTCAGAAAGTATAGCATGTAAACAACAAATACTTGCAGATCAGTCTTCACAGAATGAAGAAAGAGAGGTATACGTAGGTTCACCATTGACCAAACTGCGTATACATGCAGGTTCACTATATACAAGTCATGTATACGTACACACGCACTTTCACAGAAGGAAAAATGCGTATACCTTGGAAACTAAATTTTTGGTCCGAAGTATTTGGTCCATGGTATTTTGATCCATGGTATTGGTCCAAGGTATCCGGTCCGAGGTATTGAACCTATGTATTTGGTCCAAGGTATTGGTCCTAAGTGGTTTTGGTCCATGGTATTGAGAAAGGCCTAAAACTATAAAAGGAGGAGAAGATCATTAGACTAAGGTGTGCAAGTATCGAATATCTGATGAAGTGTGAGATCTAGTATATAGGTTATTGGTTTATGGTGCATTGCTGGATCTAAACCAAGGATGAACCTTAGCTGATGAGGAGAGATCAGATCTAATGATGGATCGAGAACTTAAGGCGTAAATGAACTATCATTATGTGTTTTTGCTCATGTATATTCTAGATCTGAATACTGGCGTATATATTATTCTGTAAATGATATGATTTTGGGTATAACTAAAGTCTGAAATAGCTGTAGAACTTTGAATTTAAACTTGCAAATGTATACGCTGATTGGTGTTGGGCCGTTAATATGTCATTATTATTACCACTTTTTAACACCTGTTTCATCCATTTCTACTCTTCTTTATCATGTCATTTATCATGATTTATCATATAATTCCATCTTATAACTATTTATGCTCTAATGGATAAATATTATTTCTTCTCCTTTATTTTTAATAAATTGATTATTATGCATGTTTTTACCAATGATGGTTTATTAATAAATTTGTTCACCATCCTAGCCTCCAAGATATTTTCCAGATTGAAGATTTGATCATTAAATATTCCAACTCAGAAATTCGCTGAAATAAGAAGTGACAATTTTTCATTGGACGTTTTTGGAAAATGGAGAAGAATCTGGAAAATCTGAAATATGGGTTTTGTCTAGAATGGACCAAATTAGTTTTGTGCTAAGTCATTTTCCCAAATTCGGTCCGTACTAAGAGAAACATAAGGTTCTCTGAAGACGTTTTTCTTAGATTCGCTGTTGTGGCCGTTTTCCAAAATATCTCAGCTGCAATGCCAAATTCGACCTGTTCCTGTTGAATGATTGATGAAGAGATATTCCAGATAGGATCTGGTTTATCAATTTGTATTGAGCAATCCAATTTTGTAGTGAGAATCATATTGTAATCAACTCTGTTGTAACTGCTCTCTGCTCTCTCCGTATTTAAATGAAAACAGAGATCATAGAAGGGGAGGAGGATTCATTATTCATGATGGATGATTAGAGAGAGAATTAAATGGGTCAGTGGATTAGAGATAGGATAGGAAAGGATAGGAGGAAATGGGATGGATCTCTATTATTTCAAATTGTAATTTTGATTTACAGACTTGTGGTACCAAGAGAATGCGATCATATTGTAATGTCACTCAAGTCCAATGATTAATATATAGTTTGGAGGTTGCTACTCATTCGCCTTATCTGAAGTAGCCCAGCAGCATTCGTTGGCGGCTAAGGGCCCAACCTCTGGTGGATTAAACTTCTGTTCTGTATTATATCTTTATGATTTCTGCAAGTGTGGTTTGTTTAATGATTACCTTCTGCAATTGAATCGCATTGCCATTTTCTTCCATCATAACAAAATTATTATTCATTACAACTTAAATTGCTATGTTGTTCATTTTGGTTATAAAGCTTCGTTTTTCACTTCAGATTCTGTCGTGCATTATAGATTGCTGCTTATTTAGTATTGCTACTCATTTCTATTAATTTCGTAGTGTTGTTCATTTCCATTTAGTATTGTTGTTCATTTAGCTTTGCGGTTCATTTCCATTCAGTGTTGCTGTTCATCTTCAATAATTTAGTATTACTATTTCTTTCCATTAATATTTCATTTCTGTAAGATGAGCTTTGTTGTTTAATTCATTTCCGCTAAAGTTAAGCTTTGCTGTTTAGTTTTTCAATAGACTTAGTCGCTGTTCTTTTCTGCAAGGATTTGATTTCATCTTTTAATTGATATTGCAGCAAGTGTGTTTTAGTAAGCATTTCCAATTATTTGCTTTAGTGTGGATTGAAAGATCAACAACTGTAAAGAACATTGACTACCGTTGTCTAAGTTCTCAGATTGGAGATCTTGCCTATGATTGATTTTCATTTGCATCAGTTTATAGGGGAGACAGTTATCATTACTGATTCCTTGACTGATGATTGTTTGAGTAAATGGTTTAGTTACAGAACATTTCAGTTTCTTGCTGTTCCAATTAGATTTTGTTTCCAGCATTCATTTACTTTTTCATTTTAAGCACTATAATGCAAAACATTACTCTTGAGCAAGTGACCGCTTCAGACTGAGTACACTCTTGAAATAAAAAATCGTCCCTGGGTTGAAAATTAATGTGAAGATAATTAGGAGTTAAAAAGACACGTTTTATCACTCAACATTTTGGCACCGTTTCCGGAGAGAATGTAGCCATTTCTAAAGAGTAGTGTGCATCTGATGGGTGCCTTTTTGGATAGAATTTGGTATTAAAAACAGAAGGTAAGAACCTGCGTACGGAGCCTGTAAAAGCCCTGCTCCCCTACCAGCTTTCCAGTGGAATTGTTAAAGAAATTAGGGTAGAAATAAATGTTTGAATTTCTCTGTGAATGACTAAGAAAAAAATAGAAATTTTGAAAAACAAATCTCATGATTTCACTCAAGTGGTGATGTAAGCACCACCCATTTCACTAACTGATTGACAGGAACATTTGAAGAAGGAGACTCAAATAAACACATGAAGGAAATCTTCTATGATGGTAAGAAATGGCTCACATTTCTAGTTTTGAATTCTCTATCAAAGATCTAGGAGGAGTGACACAAATGCACATAATTCCCCCATATTCTCTACCAAATTTTCATGGCTTGACAAATGAAGATCCAGATACATTCTTATTTGAGTTCGAAATACTTTGTAGAGGATATGATTATTGTACTAATGATCAAAGGTTGAAAGTGTTTCCTCTTACTCTAAAAGGAGCAACTCTCCGATGGTTCATGAGCCTAAGTGGGAACTGCATCCAAACATGGGAGGACATGAAGAACATATTCTTGAAGAAGTACCAAGACTATTGCAAGGCCGATGAAGATATTTTCAATATGATACAAGGGGAATATGAAAGCTTGGAGGACTATGTAGAGCGATTTCATTACAACCTTCAAAAATCAAAGCATAAGTATTTGGAAAAAGAGATCTTAAAAACACTCCTACTCAAATGAATCCAAGATGAATTTTTAGAACTCTTAAATCTGATAGGAAAAGGTGATGTTTTTCAGTTATTATATGATGATGTTTGTGAGTTTTGCATAAGGTATTCAAGAGGAATCTCCAAGGCTGGTAAGAATTCTAGAGAATTTTCTTCTTTCTTTTCCAAATCTGCTACAAGAACATGAGACATAATAGCTGAAATCAATGTTGTATTTGAAAATTTTAAAGTTGATTTTATTAGCTCTCTAAATGCAAAATTAGATGTTTTTCAGGTTCAGAAAAATCAAGAAATTGAAGAAGTGTTTTTCCCTCATTACCTAAAGGAGCATCCCATAGATAGTTGTTCTTCCTTATCTAGGATGGAAGTATCATTTCAAAGAGATGAGGAAGCTGCAACAAGGTCAAAACCATGGAAATCATCACCTACAGGTATGGTTCAAAACACTTCTTCTCCATTCTCTTACTTGCATAATCCATTATGGAATACTAATGTGTTAGGGCAGCCATGTCAATCTCAATATAACCACCACCAATCTTGTCTACAAGCTTGGCATGGTTCACCTTATGATTGCATGACTACTCTCCCTCATCTTGTATCATAAACACATCATCCATATTCTTAGCCAGCTCTTCCACAACATCTTGCTTGGATATCAAAATCATCCACTCAACCCAATCATCTACATCATCAAAATGTTCCATTCTGTAGACAATTTCCTACTCAACTCATTCCACACCCTCACCATCATAAACCAGTACAACATGCTTACAGTTTTGAACTCCAAAATTTACCCACCCATTCTATCTCACATGTGCCATTAGAGAAAACTTACAATGAGATTCAGAATGTTTCAAATTCAAAAATTGTAGAAGTTATGGAAAAAAATGAGGTTTCTTTTAGTTTGCATCAACAAGCCATTTTAAAAGCTCAAGAAATTCATGGTATGATGGCTATGGGAAATCAAGAATGTAAAGGGTATATTGAAGATTGGTTTCACTCCATCACTTGTTTGCAGCATTGCTCCATACTTCAACAATTTTCGACACCATCTTTTCGAGGGAAGTTGGCTTCTCATACCCTAATATTCATTAATCTGCATTTTTCAAATTTGGGTATGTCCATACGTGAAGCCCTATTTCGAAAATGGTTCCATTGGAAGTACTCCTATACGTAATCATATTCATTTTTCAAATCAGAATAGGTTAGAGTAGAAAATAAAATAAATAAGGGAATAAATAAATACATTTTGTTTTAATGTAAAAATAGTTGTTTTTGTTGCAACACGCTATGGAAATCAACATCGGTGATAAATATTTTAATTCATTTTTATATGTAGATGATTTATAATGGAAATAATAGTTCTACAAACACTCATATTCATTTTTATCACCAATTTGGAAAAAATGCTTCAATATCATATTTTTTGGCTTGTGGGCTTGATGAAATTTCTGAAAACACAACCGGGACAGTCATGTTGTGAGGGCCCAAAAGGGAATATTTTTAAACCATGTTTCTATCATTATTATCCCTTGATTCCTACTTTCCAACCCAATTTTAATCACTCAATTTGGATTTGAAACAAAAACGTTAGAACCAAAACAATGACAGGGTGTCTAGTAGGCAGCATAGGAATAGAGTTGGGACAATCAGTTTTTGGAGGCCTAAATGACTGTATTTTTAAAAAATGTTTCTATCATAAGTATCACTTGTTTTCAAATTTGTAACCCAATTTTAATCACTCAATTTGGATTTCAATTGAAAAAGTTATAACCACAACATTGACAGGGTGTCCAGAGGGCAGCTCAGGAACAAAGTTGGGACAGTCGGTTTTTGGAGGCCTAAATGACCATATTTTTAAAATCTGTTTCTATAGTAGATTCCCCTATGAATATAGTTTACAAGGCAATTGGAATCACTCATTTTTGATGTCTTATGAGGAAATTATCATCCAAATACTGACTGTCTAACATAAATTAGCACTCTTAAAACTCTGTCTTTCTGACTATTCCTTAGAGTATTTGACCTATAAATTATTCTTTTCTTCAAAACCTGTTTCTGTTGGAGATAAATAAATGAATCTAATTTCATTTCCAATTTGAATCTTTCGAATCCGACATCAAACGGAAAATCTATGCTTAAAATATCCACTATTGTTCTAAGTGGGGTAATCGGAAGTGACTCTGTTATGCAGGTTGTTCTAAGTAAAATTGACATATCATATCATTGAATTTTTAAAAACTATTTCTATTGGAGATATACCTTTGAATTAGCTTTCATCTAGCTTTGGAATCACTCAATTTGGATGAAAAACAAAGAAGTTGTGATTAAAACATTGTTGGTTAGTATGGTCGACCACTACTCTCCCGCAGGTGACAAATAAATGTTACTTTGTTATTTTCTCAGTGGATTTGTTATACAGAGTAACTACTTGCTGTTTGTTTTTCATAATTCTTGGATTATGGGAGCCTGATCATCTCTCTTTCTCCATTATTTAATGTTTTAGTGCAGGTAGACACTTGTTTTTTGTAGGTCCTAGGAGAATAAAGAAGGTCAATTTATGGATGAGTGATTCTTGAAGGAAATTTTAATGAAACAAGGGAATTTCTTCCAACTCATTACCCAATGGATACATAACAGAAGAAATGAATAATTGATTTCAATTTGAAGATTCATGTTATGTCTCTGCTACCAAAACATTTTTCAAAGAGATCATTTTTTTTCCTTGCCTTAAGAAATAACATCATAGTTGTTGTAACTTAATTTACATATTGTTTTTAAATAAAATGTTTTTTCTTTTCTGATTTATCTTATATTCTTGTGTTTCAGGTGTTTCTTCCTTCAAATTGTAACCATCCTCAGCATCAGTGAAGTGAACAACTAATTTGTTTTTTGCGTGCCTACATTGGTTGTGATGTTCCTCCTAAGGAATAGTTGTTGTTCCGATAAAGGAACAACAGTCGTCCCTCTTTACGAACAACAGTTTTGTGTACTTCATATTTTAGGAACAACACTTTCATATGATTGTGTTGTTCGTTTCAAAAGAATAGCATTTTCGCATTTTTGTTGTTCATTTTAAAAGGAATAGCATTTTTGCATTTTTATTGTTCATTTTCAAAGGAACGACACTTCCACATTTTTGTTGATCCTTTTCAAAGGAACAACACTTTCACATTTTTGCTGTTCCTTTTCAAAGGAACAAAACTTTCACATTTTTGTTGTTCCTTTTCAAAGAAACTTCACTTTCGCATTTTTGTTGTTCCTTTTCAAAGGAACAACACTTTCACATTTTTTTGATGTTCCTTTTTAAGGAACAACACTTTTTCGCATGCATTTTTTTATTGTTCCTCTTAAGGAACAACATTTTTTTGGGTTTATTTTTTGTTGTTCCTTTTAAGGAACAACACTTTTTCGTGCATTTTCTTTGTTGCTCTATATAGGAAAAAGCACTTTTGTTAAGGGATAAATTCCCCTAGGGCCTTGGGTTGATACCCTAGTAGATCAGAGGTTATCTACAAAGAAAAACACACATTCCACGTAGCCATGATGCTAATATAAACAAACTATGGAAAGAGGGGTGCACCTATGGGTCCTTCGTTTGGGAAAATCCAGCTAGGGTCCAAACCCTCTTGGAGTTCCTTTTAGTCCTTCAACCTGTAAAACAATCAATTCTAGAAAGTACAACAGTATATTGACTGAGCATCATAAAAAAATAATCTTCATAGCATACTGAAAGGTAGTTAGTTATACAATTAAAACAACCATTCATATGTGAATCATAGCATTGGTATCAAAAACATGAAGAAGATTTATATCAGGAACAAGACAAGTGTTTATTTTACTATAGATAACTAAAGTACAGAAAGAAATGATTTCACCTTAGTCTTCCTTTCACAGGATCCAAGCGGAACCGTCCTTTGGATTCATCTAGTCTCAAGCCTTCAACAAAATCCTTCCATGACTTACTCCAAGATATCTCAAGTAGTAGAAAGACATCATAACACAAGGAAACAAGGGTTTCCTGTAATGGGGGAAGTGCTGGAAGCACAAGGATCTTTAGACCTGGTCAGGGATAATCTCAGCAGAGTGATATTTCTCTATCTCTTCGCCTTAGGCCTTCCCATTGAAGCCTCTTATACTTCTCCCAAAGTAGTTTTTTAGTTGGGAATTCGTTGGGAACAGTTGGTCCACGGGCACTAATAGGTAATCAATAGGTAAAACCCATGATCTCCGCCCAAAATTAAGGAGATTTAATTTTTTTTAAGTGTTTTAAGACATATACGCGGGTTGGGTATACACAGACCCGCGTACACGCGCGTTTAGCTCAGGGCAATGTCGCGTAAAGGGAGTAAAACACTATTTTTTTAAATATTTGGACCAGGTCTGGAAGGAAGGGTTGCCCTAGGCCATGAGTGCAACATCACAAACATCAAGAGTGAGATTTGGAGCTATAACAGATGCCCCCTAATATATGAGGTCAGAAGGGGTACATGATGGCTGAAATGTATTAAGCAAGTACATGGAAAGGAAATCTATCAAAAACTAAGAAGGACTTCACCGGAGTTTAGCCTGCCAAGCCATAGAAGGAGATTAGAAAGAAACACTGTCTGAGGTGGGCATATCCATGCTCAGAGTAAGTAAAGCATGCCCGCATATCAAGTACAAGCGGATCCACTAAAAACACTAGAAAATACATAATGGATCATCTGATCATGATCGAACAAGTACATGTCTGAATACTCACATATAAGAATGTAAATGATACTGAAGGATGAATCGGATCACTGATATCAAAGACTGATCTCAAAAAATACCAAATGAACATGATTGAGTAAGATGGTACTACATTGCAAACTCAGGTGCTAACATATAGAATGTTGTCGTGAATGACTGCAACATATAAGGTGGAGTGGTATCAACTAGCAGCAATAGGAGCAACTAGCAAGTGAACCAATGAATGCTCATGCAACCTGAGGTCCTCATCGACTTCCATGGTACATTTCTACACCATCGGAATAAATGATATGAAGTCAACCATGTGAGAAATCATTTGATTATCGGTCATTGATGTCTATCGTTAACAAACACGCGATTACTCACCGATAATGATAATGAGCGTCAAGGTACCCAGTACAATCTAACAAGTGTGGATAGATTAGCTGATGTTGAACACCTGTAAGAATCTATCAATCAGGAGACAATGATGGTTTCCCATTGTCGATAGCGAAGGATCTGCCACTAATGACTGCAAACCCCAAGGTACTGCCAAATGGACTCTAGATCTTCCCCAGAGCAATGAGTCGTAGTCGATAGGGAAAGATCTGCTAGAAGGAAGGCATTAAGGCATCCTTCATCAATCTAGCATGAGTGTAACCCGTAGGCATTTAATGTGGAGGGAATCGGATGGAAAAAAATGTAGTAACCCGACCAAAGTACATTTCCAGCGTACACAAGATGTGGCTAGCGCACGACAGAAACCCTCTGAACCAACCAATAATGAAAGCTGATATAGAGGTGAGGTATCCACCAATAGGGTCAAATGGAAACCAAGGTATTGCACGAATCCCAATGTGTGATAATGTAAGCTGATGTTGAACACAAGGGAAACCAGTCAGTCAAAGACCCATGATACTGATTGATGTTGAGCACATGGTGACCTATCATTAATGAAAATAGGGCGAGGGTGTAGCTCTAGGCCTGTCCTCAAAGCAAGATGTCGTCGTCGATAAGGACAAGACCCACCAGCAAGAAGTCAATGGGGACCTTCTCAAACTGGCATGAGTCAAGGACCAATATAGCTGATTTGATCATAGACAAGATATTGACAACCAGGGATGGCCGACTGAAAAATGAGTCAAGAGACACTGCAGAGAGGCCGACTCAGGCTAACTTCCCTTGATCAAAAGCATGACTCAATGTGACTATGTCATAGCATATGATGACTCTGTATAAGTTCGTCGTACAGGAGGCATGAACGAACCCTCCATATGATTGGAAGAGATAACCAATCGGGGGAGAACTGACTCAATAACAAGGTTAAGGCATACTTAAGTCAAACTAAATCCCACCCAAACGGAGGAGACTTTGTTTTGAGTGCTTTGTTCAAGGGCGACATAACTGACTCTAGCTACCAACAATAAGTGTAAATATTGTCCCGTTCTCACTCTTTTTTGGAATATATAATTTTTTGTCTTTTTCTTTAAGCTGGAAAAGGAATAAAAGAATGCTATAGTATAGTGGAAAGAACGAGTTTCGGTGAAACAGATGATCTAGTTCCTGGGATTGGAACAATCCTATGCTTAATGCAGGGGGGTGAAAACTGGTCAAAGGCACTCAAAGGTGTGTTCCTTCCATGGGTCAAGATGTGTCAAGTTGCAGAAGTCAAGGGCATACAAGTTTGATTTCGCAGTCGTCATGGTCAAAAGTTGGCTTAAACACGAGTCCAAGTGAAGCCGGCTCAAGGCCAAAGGGTACAAATTGTCAAAATACAATGCAGTAGTACAACTCAACACAAAGGAGCCTCTAGGGTATAAGGCCAGAACGAAGCGAAGAAGCAAAGAGGAATGAGTCTTCATCGCATAAGTCATGGCAAGACTACAAAGGACTCCCGAGCCTACTCAGATCGAATCATTATGGGCAACAAATGTCAGTGAGGTGCTAACTACGATGCCCATGAAAAGGATGGCTCTACCATTGTGTCATGATTTAAAAAATCGGCGAGTGAAGGTGGTTACGAACCATAACATGATGGGATCGACCCTATGGCAAATGTATCGACAAATGGAGGCTAGTATGCATAATGCAGCAGAAAAAGGGCTTCCCTAACTTATATACCAGTGAGAAAATGATACCTGCCATGATGGGTCAGCAGTCATGGAACCGTCTCGAAACTGTCAAAAAAGCGTCCAAAATGTCTTGAAAATCAAACCATTCTCGACATTCCAAGCTCCCAAGTTAAAAGTTACATGAGACCAAACAAAATCAAGTTTTGAAAAAAATTTGCATTTTCAAAGCCTATAAAATAGTTTTTGGACTCAAAATTTTCACCATTTTATTTTGAGAGCAAAGAAGTGGAGCAAAAGGAGAAAACTTTTCCATACGCCAAATTCAACCATTCAGATCCTTCCAAAATCACCAGGTAACCCTTAAACTTGTCTTGCATTCAATTGTGACTAGTTTTAGAATTTTTAATTTAAGTTTTATTATTGAATTTTTTTCAAAAATTTCGTCGCGGCATATACGCGGGTTGTATATATGAAACCCACATATACGCAGACCCTACACGCAACTGTGTGTAAAATGGACTCGCGTATATGCTGCGAAAATTTCAAACAAAAAAAACTAATGGTCTAAATTCATTTTTTTCTTTAGGATGCTAGTCACTTGGCGAGAAAGAGAGCATACCTCAGTGGATGATGAGGTTATGAACGATCCTAATGCTTTGGATGCCTTACAGGGATGTGGTTTGCTAAAGTTCTTTAAAATGCCAAATATGCAAGCAAACACTCGCCTGCTCGAAATGCTCATTCACTACTAGAGCATCGAGGATGATTTGTTTATGATTGACCAGATGCCACTCAAAATAGATATTGAAGACATTTATTTAATCATAGCCCTTTCCCGGAGGGGAGAGGTGGTACATTCGACGGGAAGATCGCGAGGCAGTCTCTCGATCGAGGACTACGTACATATATATTTCCCGGGACATCCAGAAAAGATTGGAAGTCAAATTCCAATCAAACATGTGGAGAGTTTATCGCTAAGGATAATCTTGTTCATCATAGCTAGAGTGAATGGATCAGCTTCTTTGCACCAGGCATCATGGTTAGCCATGAGCTTGGCGGTAGATTGTCTCACTACCGTATTTGACTGGTGTATCCCTCTTTTGGCCAACCTGAAAAGCCAGCTTACTTCAATCAAGAAAGGGCAGACTAAAAACTTCGGATATGGAACCATTTTGTGCTCTTTCTTCTTTGAGAGGGTCCCTGCACTTCGTCCTAGAGTACCGGTTTCGATCAGCACCCCACAAGATCCACGAATGGGTAGGTGGGCTAACTTGATGAAACGTATAGGAGGTGGGGACGTCCCACAGACTGCATTCGACGATGACTTCTTCTCCTGGTGGGAGCAGCAGATCATCGCCATAGATGACTACCCTTATGCTGGGTTGGACTTCAAAGGAGATCCCGATCTAGTATTACCACTGACCGCGGCATGGGGTGACATAGGTAAGTGTTTTTGATTTTTTATAATTTTTTGTGATTTTTTAAATATAATAATGAATTTTGAAAAAATATTTTTGATAGGATTCAAATGACTAATATGATGATCGTGTTCCAGATATTAGGATGGTGCGACCAGATGGGTTCCCACGGCATGGACGTCACGGCCGAGGGGCCGAAGAGGTGGCTGCAGATACAGAGCGACTTCTACACGCAGTTCAGTGGCACTTGGTGAGACTAACTCACCAAGTACCGATGGAGGCCGTAGAGGATCTCCCTATAGATATGCAGCGTCATGTGGTTGGCATGCCACGAGACTGGGCTCGCACTCTTAGACGTGTGGCCTAAGCAGTAGTTGCCTACTTAGCCACTCATCCGGAGCCAGGGCATTAGATGTACTGGACATGATTATGGGCATTTGAGTCCCAATTTTGTATATTATTTTGGACACACTTATGTACACTCGAGATGTTTTATGATATATATATATACAGTTCGACTTTTTGATGTTCACTTTTATTGTGATCAATGATTGATGTGCCAGTCTAATGCTTGATTAGCGATAGAATCAGCTAACCAATTATGAGATCTTGGAATATACAAATAATTAATGTAAGTAAATGATCTTTGCAACAACCTCACCCTTAAATACTGGCGATATAAACATGGATCCCTTACCCGGTAAATGTTATTCAATTGTGACACTATCAATTTTGAATCAAGATAAACTACCAACGAATTGATTTCATAAGAAATTGCTTCGGATAGTAAATTAATGACAGCAGTATACTTAGCCATATTATTTAAACTGGGACCAATGCATACTCCCCTTGACACCATCAACTAACTAGTTGGATAGTAGAGTACCCAAGCTGTGGAAGCAAGGTTCTGAGTGTGCCGATTAGCACCATCGGCGAATCCAAAATAGATCAAGTCATCCATCAACACTTGCCATAGCAGACCAAAAAGTGTCGATATACTTAGCCATATTATTTAAAGTGGGACCAATGCATACTCCCCTTGACACCATCAACTAACTAGTTGGATAGTAGAGTACCCAAGCTGTGGAAGCAAGGTTCTGAGTGTGCCGATTAGCACCATCGGCGAATCCAAAATAGATCAAGTCATCCATCAACACTTGCCATTGCTTAGCTTCTATTTAAGCAAAGTACTTCTTGAGGTAGAGGCCATTTCGGTGCTCCGCCAACTTGTTTCCTTCAAAATTGATTAAATCATACGTCCCTTTTTCTAAAACTCATTTAATTATGAAGGGACTGTACCTTTTGTGGGATAAACTCCCCTAGGGTCTTGGGTGAATACCCTAGCAGGCTGGTTATCTATGCAAAGAAACACATGTTCCATACAGTCATAATGCTACTATAAGCAAACTCTACGATAGGGGGCATAGCTGAGGTCCTACGTTTGAGAAGAGCCTTCTAGGGTCCAAACCCTTCTTGGAGTCCCTTTTTCTCCTTTGACCTGCAAAACAATCAATTCAAGAAAGTACAGCAGTATATGGACTAAACATCATAAAGAAACCATCTTCATATTATAAGGAAAGGTAGTTAGTTATGCAATTAAACAACCGTTCAAATATGAATCATATTGAATATCATAACATGAAGAAGATCTATATCAGGAACAAAGACATGTGTTTCTTTTATTATAGACAAATAAAGTACAGAAAAGGAATAATTTCACCTCATTCATCCTTTCGCAGGCTCCAAGCAGAACCATCTCCCGGATTCGTCCAGTCTCAAGCCTTTAACAAACTCTTTCCATGACTTACTCCATGATCTCTCAAGTAGTATGAAATCATCAACACACACAAGGAAACAAGGGTTTCCTACAGAATGGGGGAAGTGCAAGAGGCACAAGGATCTTCAGACCTGGTCAGGGAAATCTCAGCATAGCAATTTTTCTCTCTCTTCTCTCCTCCCTTTGGCCTTCCCATAGAAGCCTTTTTATACTTCTCCCAAAGTAGTTTTTTAGTTGGGAATTCGTTGGGAACAGTTGGGCCACGGGCACTAACAGGTAATCAACAGGTAAAAGCTGTGATCTCCGCCCGAAATTAAGGAGATTTATTTTTTGTTAAGTGTTTTTAAACATACACGCGGGTTGGGTATACAAAGACCCGCGTATACACGCGTTTAGCTCAGGGAAATGTCGCGTATAGGGAATAAAACACTGTTTTTTAAATTTGGGACCATGTCTGGAAGGAGGGGTTGCCCTAGGCCATGAGTGCACATCACAAACCTCAACAGTGAGATTTGGAGCTATAACAGATGCCCCCTAATATATGAGGTCAGAAGGGGTACATGATGGCTGAAATGTATTAAGCAAGTTCATGGAAAGGAAATCTGTCGAAAACTGAGAAGGACTGCACCAGAATTAAGCCTTCCAAGTCATAAAAGGAGATCAGAAAGAAACATTGTCTGAGGCGGGAATACCCATTCTCAGAGAAAATACAACAAGCGAATCCACCAAGTATACAAGTATAAATGACTGGAAAATACATAATGGATCATATGATCATGATCGAACAAGTACATGTCTAAATGTCACATATAAGAATGTCAATGATGCGGAAGGATGAAGCGGATCACTGATATCAAAGACTGATCCCAAAAAGTACCCACTGAACATGATGGAATAAGATGGTACTACACTGCAAACTCAAGTGCCAGCATATAAAATGTCGTCATGAATGACTGCAACATATAAGGTGAAGTGGTATATACTAGCAGCAACAGGAGCAACTGTTAAGTGAACCAATGAATGTTGATATAACCTGAGGTCTTCACTGACCACCATGGTACATTTCTACAGCATGGGAATAAATGATCTAAAGTTGACCATGTGAGAAATTGTTTGATTACCGTTCATTGATGTATACCGTTAACAAACGCGAGACTACTCACCGATAATTGTAATGAGCGTCAATGTACCCAGTACAATCCAACAAGTGTGAATAGATGAGCTGAAGTCGAACACCTGTAAGAATCTATCAATCAGGAGACAATGATGGTTTCCCACTGTCGATAGCGAAGGTTCTGCCACTAATGACTGCAAACCCCAAGGTACTGCCAAATGAACTCTAGATCTTTGCCACAGAGCAATGAGTCGAAGTCGATATGGAAAGATCTGCTAGAAGGAAGGCATTAAGGCATCCTCCATCAATCTAGTGTGAGTGTAACCCGTAGGCCAATAATGTGGAAGGAATCAGATGGAAAAGATGTAGTAACCCAACTGAAGTACGTTTCTGGCGTACACAAGATGTGGCTAGCGCATGGCAGAAACCCTCTGAACCAACCAATAATGAAAGCTGACACAGAGGCAAGGTATCCACCAATAGGGTCAAATGGAAACCAAGGTACTGCACGAATCCCAATGTGTGATAACGTAAGCTAATGTCAAACACAAGGGAATCCACTCAGTCAAAGACCCATGATACTGATCAATGCTGAGCACAAGGTGACCTATCAATAATGAAAATAGGGCCAGGGTGCAGCTCTAGGCCTGTCCTCAGAGCAAGATGTCGTTGTCGATAACGACAAGACCCGCCAGCGAGAAGTCAATGGAGACCTTCTCAAACCGGCACGAGTAAAGGACCAATATAACTGATGTGATGATAGACAAAGAACTGACAACTAGGGATGGCTGACTAAAAAATAAGTCAAGAGACATCGCAGAGAGGCCGACTCAGGCTAACTTACCTTGAACAAAAGCACGACTCAATGTGACTATGTGGCAGCATATGATGACTCTGTATAAGCTCGTTGCGCAAGAGGCACAAACGAACCCTCCATATGATTGGAAGAGATAAACAATCGGGGGAGAACTGACTCAATAAAAAGGTTAAGGAATACCTAAGTCAAACTAAATCCCACCCAAACGGAGGAGACTTTGCTTCAAATGCTTTGTTCAAGGGCGACAAGACTGACTCTAGCTGCCAATAATAAATGGAAATACTGTCCCGTTCCCGCTCTTTTTTGGAATATATAATTTTTTTGGTCTTTTTCTTGAACGCTAGAAAAAGAATAAAAGAATGCTATAGTACAATGGAAAGAACGAGTGTCAGCGAAGTAGATGATCTAGTTCCTGGGATTGGAACATTCCTATGCTCGATGCAGGGAGGCGAAAACTGGCCAGAGACACTCAAAGGTGTGTTCCTTCCATAGGTCAAGGTGTGTCAAGCTGCAGAGGTCAAAGGTATGCAAGTTTGATTTTGCAGTCATCATGGTCAAAAGTTGGCTTAAACACGAGTCCAAGTGAATCCGTCTTAAGGACAAAAGGTGCAGATAGTCAAAATGCAATGTAGTAGTACAACTCAACACAAAGGAGCCTTTAGGGTATAAGGCCAGAATGAAACAAAGAAGCAAAGAGGAATAAGTCTTCATCGTATAAGTCATGGCGGGACTACAGAGGACTCCTGAGCCTACTCAAATCAGAGCAGTATGGGCAACAAATGTCAGTGAGGTGCTAACTAGGATGCCCATGTAAAGGATGGCTCTACCATCATGTCATGATTTAAAGAATCGGCAAGTGAAGATGGTTTGCGAACCATAACACGATGGGATCGACCCTATGGCAAGTGTATTGACAGATGGAGGCTAGTATGCATGATGCAACGGAAAAAATGGCTTCCCTAACCTATATGCCAGTGAGAAAATGATACCTGACATGACGGATCAGCAGTCATGGAACCGTCTCGAAATAGTTGAAAAACGTCCAAAATGTCCTGAAAATCAAACCATTCTCGACATTCCAAGCTCCCAAGTTAAAAGTTACATGAGACAAAAAAAAATCAATTTTTGAAAAAATTTGACATTTTCAAAGCTTATAAAAAGGATTTTGGACTTACCATTTTCACCATTTGAGTTTGAGAGCAAAGAATTGGAGCAAAAGGAGCTAACTTCCCATACGCAAAATTCAACCGTTCAAATTCCTCAAAAATCTCCAAGTAACCCTCATTCTTAACTTGTAATTGATTGTGATTGTTTTTAAAATTTTTAATTAATGTTTCACCATTGAGTTTCTTGCCAAAATTTTCTCCGCGGCATATACACGGGTTGGTAATATGCAACCCGCGTACACGCGGGCCCTACACGCGACTGTGTGTAAAGGGGACCTGCGTATACGCCGCGGACATTTCAAACCAAAAAACTAACGGTTGAAATTGATTTTTCTTTCAGGATGACAATCACCTGGTGAGAAAGAGAGCATACTGTTGTAGATGAAGAAGTTATGAACAGTCCAGAGGCTCTGGATGCATTACAAGGATGCGGTTTGCTTAAGTTCTTCAAATTACCAAATATGAAATCAAACACACGTCTGCTCAAGATGCTTCTTGATTACTGGAACATCGAGGAGGATGCTTTTATGATCGACCAGATGCCACTCAGGATAGAAGTGGAAGATATCTATTTCATTACAGGCCTTTCCCGGAGGGGAGAGGTAGTACATTCCCGGGGGAGAACACGGAGCAGTCTCTCCATAGAGGACTACGTACAGATATATTGCCCGGGACATCCGAAGAAAGTCGGAAGTCAGATTTCCATCACACATGTGGCGAGTCTACCGCTGAGAATAATCCTGTTCATCATAGCTCGAGTGAACGGATCCGCTTCCCTGCACCAGGCATCACGGCTCAACATGAGCGTGGCGGTTGACTGTCTGACCACAGTGTTTGATTGGTGTACTCCTCTTTTGAATAGCATGAAAAGCCAACTCACTTCTATCAAGAGAGGATAGACCAAAAACTTTGGTTATGGGACTATTTTGTGCTCTTTCTTCTTCGAGAGAGTCCCTGCACTTCGTCCCAAAGTACCAGTTTCAATTGGCGCCCCGCGAGATCCTCGAATTGGCAGGTGGGCTGACCTGATGAAACGTTAGGGAGGTGGGGAGGTCCCACAGACTACTTTCGATGATGATTTCTTTTCCTGGTGGGATCAGCAAATCATCGCCATTGATGACTACCCCTATGCCGGGTTGGATTTCCGAGGAGATCCCGATCTAGCATTACCACCGACTGCAGCATGGGGCAACATTGGTAAGTAATTTTATGATTTTTTTTTTTTTCAAATATAATAATGAACTTTGAAAATATTTTTGATAGGATTCAAATGACTAATATAATGATCATGTTCCAGATATTGGGCCTGTACGACCAAATGAGTTCCCATGGCACAAGCGTCGCGGCCAAGGGGCCGAAGAGGCAGCTGCAGCCACGGAATGAACTTTACACACAGTTCAGCGGCATTTGGTGAGGCTGACCCACCGAGTGCTGATGGCAGCGGTAGAAGACCTTCCTATAGAGATGCAGCGTCATGTGGTTGGGATGCCACGTGACTGGGTCTGCACTTTTAGGTGTGTAGCCAATGCAGTAGTTGCCTACTTAGCCGCTCATCCTAAGCCGGGGAATTAGATATAGTGGACATGATTATGGGCATTTGAGTCCCAATTTTGTATATTTTTTGAACAAACTTATGTACACTCGAGATGCTTTATGATATATATATACAGTTTGACTTTTTGATGCTTAATTTATTGTGATGAATGATTGATGTGCCAGTCTAATATTTGATTAGCGATAGAATCAGCTAACCAATTATGATATCTTGGAATATGAAAATAATTAATATAAGTAAATGATCTTTGCAACAACCTCACGCTTAAATAATGGCGATATAGACATGGATCCCTTACCCAATAAATGTTATTTAATTGTGACACTATCAATTGTGAATCAAGATAAACTACCAACGAGTTGATTTCGTGTGAAATTGCCTCAGATAGAAAATTAATGACGTTAGTATACTCAGCCATATTTTTTGAAGCAGGTCCGATGCATACTCCCCTTGATATCATCAATTGACTAGTTGGATAATACAGTACCCAAGTTGCGGAAGCGAGATTCCGAGTGTGCCGACTAGCACCATCAGCGAATCCAAAATAGACTAAGTCATCCATCAACACCTGCCAAAGTAGACCAAAAAGTGTTGATATCACAAACTCTCAACAAAATATGTACAAATATACATAATGTACAAAGAAGCCATTGCCTAGCTACTATTTAAGCAAATTACTTCTTAAGGTAGAGCTCGTTTCGGGGTTCCGCCAATTTGTTTCCTTTGACATCAATTAACTCATATGACCCTTTTGTTAAAACTCATTTAATTATGAAGGGACCGTACCACATAGGTTTGAATTTGCCTACCCCCAAGGTGTCCTTATCTTGGTCATAGACCAAGACAAGGTCACCTTCAAAAA